>PVIH01004789.1:0-134163 GCA_004025045.1 Sigmodon hispidus | reverse complement strand
AGCTAATGAAAAGACTATTGTGAGAGACCCTGTCTCATAAAACAACATGGAGATTTGTTAAGAAAAACATCCAGCATTCATCTCTGCCTCCTACATACATGCACACACACATACACACACACACACACACACACACACACACACACACACACAAGTAAATGGATGGATGGATAGATAACATAAGTACATAAGTATAACCAAAAAAAGACCATTTGTTTGGGTGAAGCCCACACTCATTAATTTAATCTTTGATTCACTCAAAGATGAACCCAGCTATGGGTATGATATATCATCAGTCATTGACAGTATACTAAGAGGAGAGAGAATTTGCACAGGTCCAGCCATTTCTATGCTCATTTAAATTCCACCATCCTACAGTGTATGGGGTCTGTGTGTGTGTGTGTGTGTGTGTGTGTGTGTGTGTGTGTGTGTGTGTGTGTGTTGTGTATATGCTTCATGTGAGCAGGTGTGTTTGCACAGGTGTTGTTCTTCTGCCCATGGGGTTGTTTTAGAGTCTGGAGAACAACCTCTGGTATCAATACTCAGGTACCATGCACTTTTTCTTTTGAGTTGAGGTTTCCTACTGTCATGGAGTTCACCAAGTTGGCTATTTTGGATCTCAGTGAGCCTAGAGAATCAAACATACGGGCCTCGAGAATCCACCTATTTTTGCCATCCCAGCACAAAAGGAACAGGCATGTCATTATTAATAGTTTCTGGAAGGAGGGTCTGGGCATGGAACTTGCACTCTCTTTGTTGAATAGCAAATACTTCAACAACTATGCCTTCTCCATAACTTCCCTACCTGCCACAACTATTGTAAATTGATTTTGCATATCATGTTCCACAGCATTTGAGAATAATAGTAAATATCTGAAAAGACCGAATACCCTAAATAGGTTTTCGACTTGATGCATCATAGTAACCAATAAATGATGACTTTTTGTATTTAATATAAAATTTTAGATAATTATAACCATCCTAATGACATCTGAATATATTAATATAAACTAATCAACAATTAGTATATAATTAGTATAGGTGGAAGAAATCAAATATATGTGAGGTTGAATGTAAAATTTTGGTGATATATTTTCATTTTTCTCCATTATTGAATAAATTTTATATTATTTAGATGACTTTTAATATATGTAATCTAAACTGAAATATCTTTTATATTAGTAAGAATGCAGAAATGGTTACCACTTGATATTCTTTGGTTGTATGACTGTTTATCTGGGGCAAATGATAAATATGTATATAAAAGTTCAAAGAAAAAGAGAAAATATTTGACCTGGAGCACTAAAGTCCTTAAAGTATGATACATACAGCATTAGCACAGACCTTCATTAGTATTAATGCAAATATTTTTGTCATCATCTCACTTAGAAAATATTTAAAGTGAAAAAAGTTGGAATGGTATTTTACCATGAACTTAAAAATAATTGTTTTGCATTGCAACATCTTTTATAGCCTGGTAGCCTATATAAATGGCACTTACCAAAATGAATGCTTTTTGCATGATTCCACTTATGGAGTAAAATGCAAATACACTCACCTGATAGTTTAGACACTTTGCTGCTGATCCATTTTTGTTGGTTCTAAAACAACAGTGTGTAAAATTAAAGCTTTTAAAAAAGGCATCTTTATAAGAAAGGCAAGAGGAAAGATAATAATTAGTAACTCTAACTTTTCCATAAGATAAACGTGGTCTTCTACTGTTTTCAAACTTGTAGGAGAAAATAATTAGTATTTTTTAAGAACAGGCAAATAGTGAGGTGGAAAGTGAATACAAGAGTCTGCTATAGCCCATAACTGTCAAGTCATTCATTTTAGAGTTTTGGAATGATATCTCTGCATGTTCTTTACAGAATCATTATTTAATCTGGTATCACTGACCATACCTACTCATGAAGTACAAAGGAAAGCTTTATGTAAAAGTTTGCTAACCTGATCATTGCTAAAATGTTACCTTCTGGCTCTAAATTAGTGATATTAGAACATTTTCCTTCATTATCTTTACTTCTCAGTTGGAAAAAAAATACACATTTTAAAATGTATCTTTTTTTTAACTTCTTTCAAACTAAGTGTTCCTTTCTAATACAAAACAGTACTCAGTGATCCATGTAGAATTCCATTTATAATATTAATAGAAGACATGTTCCATGCTAATCCCTCTCATTAATATTAAAGAAAGGACTCTGATACTGGTGAGCTCTTAATCATTCTCAATTAGCACCTAACTGTTAATTCTATGGAGGGCTCTTAGAGAAAGAGGCAGAAGTAGCTCCTGTTTGCTAAATGTTAGTTGATTTAACTTAGAGTACTTAACTCTGAGTAGCTAGACAAGTTTAATTGATCAGTGAAAAATAAAAAAGTCACCAACTGAGAATAACCACACATAGACATATTGAAAATGTTATGGCCCAGCCTCCTGGCTCATTTACAGTGTTGGGTTCTGTGCCCTTCTAGGCTAACCCATTAGGCATCCATGCAGAGGAGTGCCAATGTCCAGTTCAGGCTACTTCAGCACATATCCTCAAATCCAATTAGCAGAATGGACAGGTTGTCTGGTTCGGCTCCAACTGGATCAGCTTGATTTCTCAATGTCAACTCAACCCAAAAAGGGGGAGCAGCTGAAAAGTTCCTGCCTTAAGGCAGAAACATTCTATGACCCAAAATAAATCATTTTCCCAAGGACTTGTATTGAAACCCAACTTCAGATGATGGTGTGGCCCTGCCCCTTTCCATATGCTTTTAGTCTGCCACACAATGACTTTCTCTCTCAGCTCTAAATCTGCCTCTTCTGTGCCAGTTCTTACTATTGTTCCTTTTTTGAAAACTTCTACAAGAATCTGAGGTGGTGAATGATTCTGTTATAAGGCTCTTAAGGGTTATGGCTAAAAATTAGATGCACTTGAGTGAAAGAGATTTCTATCTGGTGCACTATGTCATTGACCTAATTCCTAAAGCTCCTTCCAGTGCCATTTTTTTGGAAGAAAAGCTGAGATTGGCAGAAGTCCTTTTCAAGCAGCAGGACTCTGTGAAATGAGCTGAAGAGAGACCTGTCCATCTCTTCTGTTCATGTCATTTACTCAATTAGTAATGATAGAGTGTCCCCAGGACACACCACACCAAATGTTGACTGTGACAACCTTTAACATCAGTTCCGCTGCCAAGTTTAGCAAATTAACCAGATTTAACTAAGCACAATTTTGACAGTTTCTAATTAATGGAACGAGGTTTTTTTCTTTTCTTCTACTTTTTTTTTTAAAAAAAAAAAATTGACTAAACTATCTTTTTATAAAATGATCAAAAAAATCTTTTTACTATTTCCCCGAGGACCATTTCTCATTGTGTTAAGTGCTTTTGTCTCTGGTTGTGTGCGTACTACTCTGGTAGCTGTCCTCTTTCTGCCTTCAATGTGCGGGTCCCCAGGAGCTTGACTTGACTTCTATTCACATTTGATAACAAGCCCATCTGCTACCTTTGCCAAATGTTAGACTTACTTCACAGCAGCTCTCCAGATGTGTGTGGGCACTGCAGCTGTGTAGCCATTACATTTGCCATGGAGGAGAAATCTGTTTGCAACCTTTTGCCATTCAATATGCTCTAATCCTCCCCAGCTGTATTTAAGTGCCTTACCCTCTAAGGATTTGGATGAAAGAACATGGGGAAGGGAACAAAAGTCATCACATTATATATACACCAGCCATAAGGTTCCCTACTGACATAGAAATGACCAGAAGCTGCATTCCATGTATGACTTGCTGGAAAACTAAATACATACACAAAGATAAAATAGTTAGTAGTTGATGTTTCAAAATAATCTCTGTATATAGTAAATCATAAGGACCAAAGATGAACATTTCAGAATCCACTGGAAACACCCCGAGGAGCTGAATCATCTTAAAGACAGACCAGGAGAACTCTTGAGGTATCAGATGAGTTCACATCAGTGGTAGAGCAGACTCCACCTTTTTTTTCTGTAATAAACTCATGAGTTTGCCTGCACTAAAATACTAAAACTGTCTAGAACAGTTTCCTCACCTGGGAATTAGGATCATAATGACATTTGCCTCATTCTACTCTGTGAGGGTTGTCAACACCCTGCATGTACCTAGGTAACCAGGAACTCAATCTGGATATTGAGGATCAAAACTGCAATGATTTCAGGTAACTCTTTAGATAACTATTATCTATTTTGGCATTTTTCTTGACAACTACTAGGCCTGAGAAATAGCCCTCCTATATGTAATCAAAAAAGCAATTAGGGAAAGAGCACTATTTGCAATAGCCACAAAAATATAAGATATCTTGGGGTAACTCTAACTAAGCAAGTGAAAAATCTGTATGACAAGAACTTGAAGATTTTGAAGAAAGAAATTGATGAAGATATCAGAAAATTAAAAGATCTTCCATAATTTTAGGTAGATTGGATCAACATGGTAAAAATGGCAACCTTACCAAAAGCAATCTCAGATTCAATGCAATCCCCATTAAAATCCCAACACAATTTTTTACAGACCTTGAAAGAACAATACTCAACTTCATATGCACAAATAACACAGGATTGCCGAAACAATTCTTCATAATAAAGGAACTTCGAGAGGCATCACCATCCTTGACTTTAAGCTATACTATAGAACAGTAGTAATAAAAACAGCTTAGTTTGGCATAAAAACAGACAAGTGGACCAATGGATTAAAACTGAAGACTCTGACATTAATCCACATATCTATGAATTCCTGATTATTGACTAAGAAGACAAAAGTATATATTTATATTTATCACCGTGCACAAAACTCAAGTCCAAGTAGATCAAAGACACCATAAACCCAGTTACATTGAACCTGATAGAAGAGAAAGTGAAAAGTAGCCTAGAATGCATTGGCAAAGACGTCCACTTTTTAAATATAAGACAAGTAGCACAGACACAGAAAGCAATTAATAAATGTAACTTCCTGAAACTGGGAAGCTTCTGTAAGGCAAAGAACATTACAAATAAGACAAAACAGCAGTCTACAGAATAAGAATAAATCTTCATCAACCCTATATCAAATAGAGGGCTGATCTCCAAGATATATAAAGAACTCAATAAATTAGACATCAAAAAACAAAGTAGCCCAATTTTAAAAAATGGGGTGAAGATCTAAACAGAATTCTCAACAGTAGAATCTCAAATGGCTTAAAGACATTTAAAAAATTGCTCAATATCCTTAGCATCAGCAAAATATGAAATAAAATGACTGAGATGCCATCTTAAAGTTGTCAGAATGACTGAGATCAAAGACATTGATGACAGTCAATGTTGGAGAGAATGTTGAGAAAGAGGAACACTTCTCTATTGCTGTTTGGAATGGAAACTTTTACAGCCACTCTAGAAAGCAGTATGGTGATTTCTTAGAAAATTGAGAATCAGCCTGCCTCAGGACCCAGCAATACCACTCTTAGGCATATATTGAAAGGATGCTCAATCATATTACAAGGACATTGGCTCAACTATGTTCATAGCAGTGTTATTTATAATAGTCAGAGCCTGGAAACAACCTAGATGCCCCTCAACTGAAGAATGGATAAGTAAAATGTGAGACATTTATACAATGGAAAATTACTCCTGGGGAAAGGGGGGGGCAATGACATCGTGAAATTTGTAGGCAAATGGATAGAACTAGGAAAAAAAAAAAACATTCTTAGTGAAGTAACTCAGACTCAGAGGGACACAGTATGTGCTCACTCATAACTGGATATTAGATGTAATGGAAAGGATAACCAGACTACAACTCACAACTCCAAACAAGCTAGGTAACAAGGAGGACCCCAAGAGAGACATCCATATTTAGCTCTAGTAAGAGAAAATAGATAAGATCTCCTGAGTAAATTTAAGAAGGGGGTGGGTAAGGAGGAAGGGGAGGCTGGAGGTGAACATAAAAAAATAAAATGGTTAACTTGCTCAGACAGAGAGCAGGAAAAAAATACGTATATAGAGAAAGCCATTATAGAGTGACAGAGAAACGTGGTGCTAGGGTAAGGATGTTCCTAGCTAAGATTCCAAGCCATAGTGGAGAGAGTTCCTGAACAGGCCTTCCCTGCAATCAGATGAATGACTACCCTAACTGTCATCATAGAACCTTCATCCAGCAACTGATGGAAGCTGATTCAGAGATCCACAGCTAAGTACTGGACTGAGATCCCAGAGTCCAGACAAAGAGAAGGAGGAGTGGTTACTTAAGCAAAGAGGTCAAGATCATGACAAGGAAAGCCACAGAGACAGCTGACCAAATCCAGTGGGAGCTCACTGACTTTGAACTGGCAGCTGGGGAACCTGCCTGGGCCTGAACTAGGCCCTCTGCATGTGGATGGCAGTTGTGTGGCTTGAGCAGTTTGTGGAGACCCTGGCAGGGGGACCAGGATTTATCCCTAGTGCATGAATTGGCTTGTTGGAGCCCATTTCCTTGACATGGGGCGAGGTCAGGGGGAAGGCTTGGTCCTGTCTCAACTTGATAAGCTATATTTTGTTGACTCCTCAGAGAAGTGGAGAGGGGATGCGGGAAAGGAGTAGAGCAGGAGAGAGGGGAAACTGTGGTTGATATGTAAAATTTAAAAAAAAAAAAACTTTTAAATAAAAAATAATAAAAACAAAGATAGAGACGTGTTGAATTTTAACTCCTCCATCCAGTGATGTTCAAAAAACACAAAACCCTTTAACAAATAAGTAAATAAATAATAAACATGTCATTAAGTTCATTAAGTCAGAAAGTTGGAAGTGCTACATTAAGATGAGCATTGCCATGAAATTGAGAGATTTAGGGGTCAGGGTTTAGGGGAGGGCTGGAGAGAGGAAATGATGAAATAATACTATAATTTTTAAATTATTATTTAAAAAAATAAACACACACACACAAAGAAAATTTTTATTCTCAGGAAATCCTAATCAGAATCACAATATGAGAATATTTATTCAAATGATGTATCTATTATCTCTTAAAAGATTTGTCATTTAAAAATTCACTCGGTATATTTCATGCTTAATCCTCTCTGTCAGTTTGACTACATTCATAATTATTGCAAAAACCTGGGTGTGATCATATATCGTATATTTAATAAAAATCAGTTTGAAATATCAGAGGACAAAAATCACCCACAGTCAAGGAGTAAAGGTCAGAGAGTAGTGACCTATGCCTTTAATCCTGTCACTCAGGAGATGGAGATCTTTCTATATTTCTGTGAGTTCATGGCCTAAGAGCCAAGTAGTAATATCTCACGCCTTTAATCCTAACTCTAGGGTTATGATGCAGAGTTGTACCAGGAAGTGAAATAGTTGGGTGGAGAAAGATATTTAAGGCAGGAGAAGGCACAATGGACCAGTCAGGCTGAGAACTCTTGAAGATACCACTTACCCTGGTTGGCCTGAGAAGTTAGCTGGGTAAGAATTGGCTGTGCGGCTGTGCTTTGTTTCCTCTCTCCAATATTCCAAACTGATTTTTTATTTAAATATACAATATATCGCCACACCTGAGATTTGGCTATGAGGGCGTTTCCAGAGATGTTTAACTGAGGAAAAAAAAAAAAAAAAACAAACCCACCCTGATTGATTGTAGGTAGCAGCACCTATAGGCTGAGTTCTTAGACTGACAAAAAATAGGACAAAAGCAAAGCACCAGCATTCAGTTCCCAGTGCTCTAGGACTGTGGGTGCAGTACAAGAAGCTGCCTCACACTCCTGCTGCCACAGTTACAGATGCTGTTAGCACTAGGACTGCCTGTATCCTTCAAACTGTGAGTAGAAATCATTTCTTCTTTGCCTAATCTGTTTTTGTCATCTATTTTATCACAATGAAGATAAAAAACGTGACCAATACAAAATATACTGCTTGTATAGAGAAATGCATAGATGTATGACACCTTTTTTTTTCTTTTTAACACTTTTGATTAACAAAATGACAATAAATATGGGTTAGAGAAGTCAGAGATTAAATTCTAACACGACTAATATTATCTATGCCATATAAGCAAATTATGTACCTTTCCTAAGGTTTAGTTTACTAATATGCAAAATGTAGAATTAATGCTAGTATTGTAGTGGTTATTTTCTTTTATTTTACTTTTTGGCAAAATATTTATTATTTATTTATATTCTTTTTTATTATGAATAAAGACACATTTGTTGCCTTGTTGTTTCTTCTATTATTATATGTATTTTTGCACTGGAGTCTGCCCATGGCTTCAGTGGTTCACAATTAGGCAGTTCCTAGTCAGCTGTAGCAAGAGGGCTTGTGTGTCTCCTGCCTCCTCTGAGCAAGGTGTCTGTTCAGTCTCTGACTCTGCTCTAGACAGGGGTCTGAATTTCAAAGCCTCAGTCCTTCTCTGCTGATGCAGTTGGAGGTGGGGCTGGCCGTGAAAGGTTCCCTCTTTTAGATGTGGCTGGAGGAGCCCCTCATAGCCAAGCCCTAGTCCTGTCTGCCAGGTAGAGTCTAGGATCAGACTCTAGGGATTGACTGTTGGCCTGGAGAGCGACTTTCTCAATGCGTAGTCCAGGTGCTGCAATCTGCTCACCTCTCATAGTGGTTACTTTAAAAGAAAAATAATTCTTTTAAATGTCCAGCTACCTTTATATAGTGTAATGACATTTGCTAAAGAACAACTATAATCAATATTTATAATAGTTCTGTTTTCTAGTGTAGTATAAAATTTTTTCTACAAGTTTAACATCTTAAACTAGTCCTAATAGGCTATAGCTGTCAGAAGTCTAGACATGAAGCAGATTTCTTTATTAAAATTCAAGTGTGAAATGAGCTAGATTCTCATATGGTCCTCAGATTCACTTCTTAGAAAGGGATAGTGTATGGAACAATTAATTTCTTTCTGCTACAGGGATGGGGTTTCCATTTCCTTGCTAACCCTAATTTGAAGTTACTCTTAGAGCCTAAATATAACCCACACTGGGCTACGGCTACATCCTTAGCTTAGCATTCACAAATCCTGGGGTTTAAACCCCAACAAACATGAAGAAGCAAGATGACTATCCTCATTCCCACCCAAAACATCCTCCTACTTCACAGACTGTAGTAGAGAGTCATCTTTGCCTTGAATATTCCTTACACCATTCCTGTAAAATAGGCTTAGATTTCATTTGATAATATAGATAACATTGGATTTGACTAGGTACAAGCATCACTTTTTTTGTACTTAACTGACTAGGGAATTCAATCATATCTGTAAACCCCTCTAGATTAGTGTTCAAGAGAGTAACTGGAGAAGATATGCTTCCCTTCAGAATGAAGAATCTCTGACAATCATGCCCCACACTATCATCTTGAAATAAATGTCCATTATTCTTTCTGTGGAGAAGTGGTGACCTTTGTTGGATATTGCTCTTGTACACTGTAAAGCTTTGACCCTCATATTGGTTTAATAAAATGCTGATTGGCCAGTAGGAAGTATAGGAAAGGATAGCAGACTAAGAGAATTCTGGGTATCAGAAGAGCAGAGTGGCAGAAGCCAGAAAGAAGTAAGGAAGCAAGACTAGACTGCCACCGTGAGCAAAGGTACCAAGCCATGTGACTAAACATCAATAGAACCATGGGTTAGTTTAAGAGTGTAGTGGGATTATGATATCTTGTACGTATTTGCCCTCCTACTAGTTTAATAAAAATTCTGTTTGCTGAAGGCAGACAGGAAGTGTGGGCAGAGCTACCAGACAGGGAAAATTCTGAGTACAGGAAGAACATACACAAATGCCACAGGAATGGGAGAGAGACATGATGAGGAGATGGCCACAGACAAAGAGAAAAGAAGCTGAAATGCTGCTCTCTGATAAAAGGTGTTGAGCTACATGGCTGAACAAGATGGAATGACTTCAGATAAAAGAGTTAGCAAGTTATATGCCTGGGCCCTAAGTCAATCAGCATAAAAAATAATGTAAGCCTGTGTGTGATTATTTGAGTCTAAGCAAGGCTGAGAGTGGGACCAAACCTCTGGTTCAGGCCTGGAAAGTCCAGGCTAGAAACTACATACAACATAAGAGTTAGCAAGAAATAAGCCTGAGTGATAGGCCAAAAGGTCTGTAATTAATAAAAAGCTTCTGTGTGGTTGAGACTAAGGGATTGCAGGTAAAGACCTCAAGGCTAACCTGGACCAGAAACTTGCATCTACAGGTGACTCCGGAGTTGTAGTTGTTTTATTCTAGGACATTTACGTAGGAATATTTCTAATCAGATTGTGTTCATGGAATTCTGGCAATACTTGGACTCCGACTAGCATAAATGTGGAGGTGTCTATAGAACTTCCTGCAGGCCCAGGGCACAGCCCTCTTTTACTACAGGAGTTATGGTAAGCTACTGAGGAATAGAGACATTCTCCTTGGAAGTCTTTTCTGGTTTATGTTGAATCATTCACTGGCAATCTAAACTGCTGTGTCATGATTGGCCCTTGTAGCTTCCATATCTGAAAATATAAATTTAAAAAAGCTTTCTATTTAGGACATTTCTTAAATTCACAGATACAGACATGGGGACTTTCTTGTTCATAAGAGGGTATTTATTTAATTTAAAGTTCTCTTTATTTAATGTTCACAGTTTCTAAACCTTCTGCATCTAAATTGTGGCTGATAAAAATTTCTCCTAGAATGGACCTCTATCACCTCCAGTCCTAGGATGAACATCCATTTCCTCCAGTCCTAAAATGGACCTCAGTCTCTTTTAATGCTAGGATGGACCTTCAACTCCTCCAGTTCTAGAATGCCCTCAGTCTCCCCTAGTTAAGAACCCCTACTTTAGACAAAAGATTCTAGTCTTCCCTTAACTATTCTTCCTTTTTTATTATCTTGAAGCCAGAAGTAATGTGTCCTTTGAACACAGCTGTCAGAGACCACACGTTGGTAGTTAAATACTGTGACTACAGAAGGGATCCTATTTCCTAACCACGAGATCTGAAATACTTCTACCTCCATATTAAGTATAAGGTATAAAACTGCACTTGTATCTTGCTTCTGTCACTCACATTGCCTGATCCTCTGGCATAGCAAATGTATTTTTATCCTAATGCACATTTCCTGAGAAAGCCACCTTTGCAGAGTTGGTAAGTTTTTCACACACTGCCTGTTGTCTTAGAGTCCTGTAGTTCAGTTTCTTCTTTGTTACCCAGCACACGCTCCTTGTGATATAGCCTATCCCCAAAGGAATAGTACTTACACTGAAAGGTAGTGCTTGATTCTTCAGTAAATACATACTTTGTTTGACACTGTTCTAACAAGTCAAATGGAAGTTTCTGTTGTAAACATTTGTTTCACAAGCAAACACATCCAAATTGAAATGTTTCTTTTGTTACAGGGCAATATCCATTTGCTTCCAAGCCATTAGGGACTGCTGAACAGCTTTTGTAAATATTTCTACAGATAGCTGCCGACCTAGACCCATTTCTCAGGAGTTTCCTAATGTTCAGGCATGTCTAGGCACCTATGGCCTGTTTGGTATTAATGGGTGAATGCCAAAACTATCCTGCTTCTAAGGCAATTAAAACTGGCATGTATGCATGTGTGTGTGTCTGTGTGTGTGCATGCACATGTTCTAGATATATTTGAAATGTGTCTGCATATCACAAAATGCTCCAGTCTAGAGTTTGTTAGATGTATCCCTCTGCAGTTTTCTCACTTTATTTTCAGAAACAAGGTCTCCTGCTGAAACTGGAGTCCTCTGATTTAGCGAGACTGGCTGGTACTACAGATCTTCTTGTCTCTGCCCCCATGCTGTAGGGACTGTGGGGTTATACTACCTATCTTGATTGTTTTTATTTGGTTGCTTGGTTCGTTGGTTTATACAGTGCTACATTGAACTTGGATCTTCACAGTTTTCTAGAAAGCATTTGGGTAACCAAAGACACTGCCTTTAATATACAACATCTCAATGAGGAAATTAGCCCAAATATGTGAGTAGGGGTGTATATGTTGTGTTCATATGCCCCAATACTTGTAATTGGGCAAAAGATTGCTACATCTAAACATTCTAGCTCAGTGAACTGGATCCTCCATGTAGTGGTTTAAAAGGAAATGACCCTAAAAGGGAATGACACTATTAGAAGATGTTGCCTCCTTGGAAGAAGTATATCACTGTGGGGATGGGCTTTGATGTCCCTTTTCTAAAGCTTCAGTCAGTATGACTATCAGTTGACTTCCTGTTGCCTGCAACATATAGGACTTTCAGCTCTTCCAGCACATGCTTACCTGCATTTTGCCATGTTCCCCTCATGATGATAATGGACTAAATTTATAAGACTGTAAGCAAGCCCCCTCAATTAAAGGGTTTTTCTCTTTTGTTTTGTTTAGAGCTGTCATGGTCATAGTGTCTCTTCACAGCCGTAAAAACCCAAACTTATACAAAAGATGGTACCAGGGATTGGAGAATTGTTGTGATAGACCTGACCATGTTTCTGTCTGGAGTAATATAACTTTGTTATTTTGGTACTTTGGGTTTGGAAAGCAGTGGAATACTTTAATCACTGCTTAATGAGGCATGCTAGTAGGAGCATTGAAGACAATGGTACTGATAATTTGAAATGTTGGGAGCTGGCTTAAAAAGTTTTCAGAGAAAAATTTTACTATGTTGCCTTGCCTAGAACTCATTTTGTAATATTTTGGTGAAGAAAGTGGCTGCCTTTTTCCGTTGTCTTAAGAGTCTGTCTGAGGCTAAAGTGAAGAGGTTTAGATTCATTCCATTGGCAGAAGAAATTTCAAAACATCCCAGTATAGACTCTGCTGCATGCTTGATTACAAGATTTAACTCTAATATATATTTTATTTATGGCAAGTTTAGTGCCTCTGGATACCTTGTTCTGCATTGTCTTTAAATCTAGCATGACCAGAGCAGCATGGGCTGGGTATGAGTACTGTTTGCAGCTTTCTGCTCTTAACTGGCTCTTGCAGTAAGAGGTCACTTAGTCTTCTGAGTGGCTCTAAAGGTCTCTCTGAGGGCTTCCCAGACATTATATATATTATATATTCAGCCCTCAACCTGTTATTATACAACTATCAACCTGTCTTCCAACTCCACTGCACCTCATAAGTGATTGTGATTACAATAGAATGCTATTGCAAAATTAGTCAGATGGAAGGCTCCTATGAGGCCATTAAATCCAGTGGTTGGTGTGTGTCAGGTACCAATACCTTTGCACTCCTTTAGGTTTTTGCATAGCTGACTGCTGCAGCCTTATAAGCATTTGATTGATGCTTAAATAAAATTAGTTTACTATAGTGTTTTAAAACCTTCTTCCAGTGTTTGCTGTTATCAATTAGGAGTTCTGAAACTTTTCCTCTAATCACAACTCTTCCTGTTTTCTTAGAAGAAGGAATTTTGGAACAATGATATCCCTTTCAAATGGAATTTTGGCTGATGCTTTTTCACTGGCATGCCTGTATGATGGGGGAGAAGGGAGTCAAATATGTGACAGGCAATGAGCTGTGATTTAAATCTCTGCTTGCTCTCAAACTCTTCCAGCAACCTTTATGTCTCTGCACCTCTTATTTAGTGACAAATCTCAGAATCACTCCTTTTTCATCTTTAGCACAATGGATGTGATCTCCAAATATATTTCTGCATAGAAGGAAAAAAAATCAACACATTCAGCCCTGAGGAGGATGTTCAATTATTTTGATTGTGTTTCTTGAATGAACACATTATTTCTTAATGGGCCTAACATTCCAGGTAGTTCAAAGAAAAAGAAAGAAATCATAAATGCAGACAGCAAACGTGCGCTTTCTACGTCTGGTGGCTCTGGTGGAAAGGTGATAGAGTTTAAAACACTCCTATTGTTTAGCTCCGGTTTGAAAATTAGGCGGAAAAAAATATTTCTGTTCTAACCATCCCTCAGGCAATCCCTCCAGGAGTCTTTCATGGCAGAAGGGGAGGTGTGGTAGGACAAGGCCTAAGTCAGGCAGGTCTCTGAGAAAAAGGCTGTAATGTGAACCCAGTCACACAAAAGGAAGAGCAGAGGGAGGAGGGAACACAGGCTGCCATTGCAGTTCCAGGCTTCTCTCGCCAGCTCCAAAAGAGCATTGCTTGAGTCTTAGGCAGCTTGTAAAAGTGCATTACCAGACTGGGTAAAAGAGGCACTTTGGGACACAAATTGGAAAATTTTGATTCAAATTACTACTTAAGAGATATCTACCCTTTAAAGGATCATTGTCTTTATATTTAAGACTAAATTAATTACTATTTACAAACACAACACTACCTGTCATGTTGTAAACCCATTAGTACACGTATGTAAACAAAACATATGAACTATTATCTCTCTGAGCTCAATAACTTTTCACATGTATTTTAACAATTTTTTTTTCTTTTTTACAGTTTGAAGAGCTTATTGCTTGTAGCATCCATATTGGCTCATTGAGACATCAAAAGTAACATATGTAACTGCCAGTTTGGGGGGAGGTGAGGAAGAGGTAGAAAGATTGAAGGGTTTATAAGTGTAGCCAAATAACATGTTTCTTTATACTCTGACACAGTTGTGGATAACAAAAGGTTTCATTTTTGAAGAAGAAACTAATTTTGAATATGCTTTACTGCTTTATCTTATGCTTGGATTGTCTCACATATTGAAAGATTTTCCATGTAATGAGCAGCCATGGTCAAATACAGACTTTACATTCTGTCTTTTCTTTGTGCCACCCCCTTCGTGTGTTCCATGTTTCAGTGGTGAAGATAATCACAGAGCCTTATGAGTGCTAGGCAAAGACTCTACCATGGAATCACATTCCCAATATCAAGTTTTGCATTAAGTGACATTACTTAGTGGCCTTGAAAAAACTTGAGGCTTTGTTCAAACTCTTTTATAAGAATGATATTAGGCCAGGCAGTAGTAGCACACTCCTTTAATACCAGCATTTTGGAAGCAGAGGCAGGTGGGTCTCCGAGTTCTCAAGGTCAGCCTGGGCTGTATACAGAGTCAAGTCCAGGATAACCAAGATATAACGAGAGAACTTATGTCAAACAAATAAAGAATGATATTAGGATACACAAGAGAAACAGAGATATGAAAAGCAAAAAAAGAAAAATCAGTCACACACACACACACACACACACACACACACACACACACACACGCACGCACACACACACACACACACTATGAAGCTTCAGGAAGATCCTGCAAACAGCTGCTACTTTGAACATGAATTTATCATTGCTCCACTGCTAGTTTCCTTCATAACTCAAGCTCTATTTAACTCTGTTAAATTTTGTTGTGTTATTAGAAACACAATTTTTCTTCAAGAACATTGTTCAAAGTAATAGGATTTTTAAACACAGATAATACATTGATATTACACTAGACTACAATGTAAATAAGCTTTTTCACAAAGTAGTATAACTGTGGAAATATACCTGCTGAGACACATATTTCCTCAACACATAAGCTTCCAAATTAGTCATAAATCCATCACTGCCCAGCCAGTAGGAAGATGGAAACAGAGCTCATGACAGACCCATCTAAAGAAATAACCGCAATTGTGCATATCATGTCTACATTTCAACATGCATATTGTTCATGTAGCCAGAAAGTCCAAACTGAGCCAGAAAATAGAACAGAAACTAGGCTATTTTACTATTAAATAAAAAAAATGTAGATAGATGTAGAAGGGTCTGTTCATAATGATAGTAGTTGCCATAATTGTGTCTACATCTAAGTCTCCTTCACAAGGCCTATTGGTGACAAAGATTAATAGTGGAAATTTCCATGTCTGTTGTGGAAGGTGACCAGCACATATTTTATTATTAAAAATTTCTATAATTATGAAGCCAGCACCTTCTGCTTTCTATTTCCATAGAATTGCTATGACTTCAGAATTCTACAATGCAGCAACAATAGTAGAATAGTTTATTAAGGTGCACCCTTCTAAGTTTATATATATTGAGTTTATGAAAATTCTCAGTGTCTTTATGCTTGGGAAGGAAAAGCAATGGGGATATGATTATGATTTCAATATGAAGTGTTTCCCATAGACTTGTGTATTTGGACTTAAGAAATATTGAGAACCTGTCTAAGGGAGCTGTAGTATCTTTGGAACATGGCGTCTTCCTGGCAATCATCAGCCCCGATAGGCTGGCCTTGAAGGTGATATCTATTTCTGATTTTGAATCAGCTTTCTGCCTTCAAGATATGAGCAAGCCATGCCTTAAGATTTCCCTGTCATGTTTTCTATGTCCCTGAAACTGAATGCAAACAAGCCTTCCCTGTCTTTTCTCTGTCTTAAGGTTTTGTTGTTTTGTTTTTTGTAATTTTTCATTGCAAAGAGAAAGGGAGCTAATACTGAGGGTACTGACATTGGATCGACTTAATCATTCACATTTGGGAATTTTCTATTCCTGTTGTTGCATAACCTTCCAATAAATCCATCTATAATTGAAAAAAATCACTAATTGTGCATTTAGGTTTCTAGAAAACTCAGTATGCTCTATGACCTAGTTTTATAAATTTATGAAACTTTCTTGTTTATTATCTACATTATTTGCCTTCACTCTGATTTATTGAAATAGTTGTATGTTTATATTTCACCTGTAGGAGTAGTGTGTGCATAGGAAAACAAGCAAATGTTGAAGTCAGCATCATTTTGTGACACCCTCAGGTTCTACACCTCCATTCATCCTTTAATGATAGAATTATACACATCTGAAGACAACAGTTTTCACTTCAAGTGAAAACGCCCTTCACTTCTAAGATGATAGAAAATGTATTAATTAATTTGCTCCCTTACAAAAAGAAAAAAAAATCATGAATGTGAAGCTGTTTCACTGGTGAGTGGAAAACTTATTTGTGGCTCAGAACATCTGTTTACCTTGTTCTTCCTTGTGAGAGGGTAAAGCTCACATGTTCCATTGTATTTCCAGTTTATTTGCAGACTGAAGACTATGCTCAAAAGAAGTAAAAAAAAATGCTCATAGTAACTTTATCTGTGCTTAGTTGTTCAAAGAGATGACTAACAAATGTGTGGCTCACAATTTAAATACCTTTGTTAGAGAGGTACCTGTATCTCTGCCCAAAATAAACCTTTACTATGGGTCTTTGCCATGGATGAAACCAGCTGAGACTTTTGGAATCGTAGGGAATAAATTTAATCTGATTAAATACAGTTCACATTTAATTATGCAAAATATAAGAACTCTTCAGTCAAAGTTGAGGCAGAACGGGGACCTCAAGGCACTCTAGCTGCTAAGCCATAGAGAGCTGTGAGTCTATGCTATGTAGATGTGATTCTTAGCTGAATTGCTTTGAATAATTCTCCTTGCTTAGAAACAAATGGTGATTCATGCTGCTAAACTCCGAAGAAGAAAAATAGTTTAATGATTTCGATTACAGACATCAGTATTAAAAAAAGAAGAAGAAAAAAGAAAAATAACTGAAATGTAAAGCCTCTTCCGTCGATAACAGGACAGTTTTGTAAACCACTTAAGGCTGTGATAAAATCCTACTTGACTGGCCCACGAGCAGATGTGACAAGTTGAATTTATTTCCTCCCTTACCAGGAAGCTTTGCAGGAAACTCTTAACATATGGTGCTTTTCGCTTCCATCTAGAGCTATAAATGTTATTGGAAAAGGACGTTCCCAAGAGCAGCGAGTTTCTGACGTCTCTGCCAAATGGAGTCCAAATGATCCTTCTGTGGTTCTGAATTCCCCGAGTTCTTAGGAGTTGGCAACCCAGGGTCTCTGATCTAAACACAGCTCACTAATTTAATTATTTTATTATAGATTTGTGGAAGCTCTTTCAGACCAGTGACTTAGCATCTGTATTGTATCTAGCCATACAGGAAACACAAGTTAGAATGGTGTAAATATTTTGTTTCTTAACTGCTTTCATTTGAAAATTTGGACACCACTTCACACAGAAACCAAGCATAACAAACTGAGCACAAAAGAATGTGAAATCAAGATAAGTCAAATTTGCAGAAACTTTTTTTTATTTGGGGAGCTTTTCATGTTGTTTCTGTATTGAATGTGGATATAGCATGTAACACCGTATTTTGGGAAGTGTTAAGTAATCATACAGAACTAAAATATTGTTAGTAAAAGCTATTGACTATCTTATTTATAGCTCAGGAGACATCACAGATGGTTGAATATCTAAGGTACATCCTTGCTTAATGCCTCTCTGAAGCATTTCCTTTTAATAAAGTAAAAAGACAAAATTGATGCCTTGAACATTACAAATGAGCTGCTACCTGAAGCAGCAGCTTTCTCTTATGTACTAATACAGTACATTACTGAGTAATCTCTCTTATCTAGAATATGAATATGAATCCAGAAACAACTAGTCACAACTGTATAAATGTATCACAAGTTTTATATTATAGTGAAAACATTTTGAAATTTTAATTGTAATTTAACAGTTATCATAGAAAAACAATGTCACTTAAGTATTTGAACCTAACATAATTCTTAACACTAAAAATGGAATAAACAAATTATAATATACCCAAAGCTTTATACTTTAAAACATTCCATTGCAAAAAAAAAAAAAAAAAAAAAAAAAAAAAAAAAAAAAAAAAAAAAAAAAAAAAAAAAAAAAAAAAAAAAAAAAAAAAAAAAAAAAAAAAAAAAAGTAGCATAAACCAACCAGCAGTACAAAAACCTTTAAAGATAAGATTTGAAATTCTTCCTGGGGTTAATTTTTAGCGTGTAACAACTCATAGTACTCTATTGCTACTAGTAATGCTCACTTAGAATCGACATACCGACTTTTTTAAGGTTACTATTGCTATGATGAAACATCGTGACCAAAAACAACTTGAGGAGAAAAGTGTCTGGTTGGCATTCTGGCCCACTTCTGGAGTCCTGGGCAACAAGCATCAAGCTCCCTCTAAGAGAACTCCCTCCTCTCTCTTTGTTCTTCGGGTCCCTCCGGCCAGAAGTCTCACCCACCTCTGCCCTTCCCCTTCCTCTTCCCTTTTCTGTCTCTTGTCCCCTCTCCCTCTCTCTAAAACAGACTTCACATGAACACTGTGCAATTGAGTCTTTGCTCAGCTCCCGCCCACACTGACTGTCCCTCCTTTCACCCTCCAGAAACTTTTTTTTTCTTTAAAGATGTATTTATTACATACAGAGTATACAGAAGAGGGTACCAGATGTCATCACAGATGGTTGTGAGCCACCATATGGTTGCTGGGAATTGAACTCAGGACCTCTGGAAAAGCAGTCAGCGCTCTTAACCTCTGAACCACAATCTTTTGTCACTCACGACTCCATATAACAGTTCTTGATCAAGAGCAGTGAAGGCAGGAACTCAAGCAAGGTGGAAACATGGAGGCAGGAGCTGATGCAGAGGCCTCGGAGAGGTGCTACGTACTAGTTTCCTTCCAAGGGCTTTCTCTGCCTGCTTTCTTATAGAACACAGGATCACCAGCCCAGGGGTGGCCCCACACACAATAGTCTGGAACCTCATCCATTGATCTCTAATTAAGAAAAAGCTCCTACAAGCATGTCAAGCTCAGTGGAGACTCCCTCCTGGCTGATGACTCTAGCTTATATCAGTTAACACAAAACTATTCAGGGTATCTATTTAAATAATGATATTAATTTTATTTCCGTTAAATGTAACAAATCATCAAACTCTATTTCTTCTTATGATGTTGTAACTGCTTACAGTGAATTTTCAACTTGACAGGATCTAGAATTTGCCTTGGGGACAAACCACTAGGCCTGTCCATTAGAAGATTTACAGACTGGCTTCAGTGAGGTATGAAGACTCACCCCCTGAATATGGGGGCACCCTTCCACAGTCCTTGGAAAATATAAAATGAAAAAGTAAGCAGAGGCCATCTTTCCACTCTTTCTGCTTCCTCAGTAGGGATGTAATGAGACCTGATGCCTCCAGGTCCTGCTGTTAATGTCCTGCACCATGATGCACTGCACTTCTGCTTAAAGTTCAGATGAAGCTTCCCTTCCTTCATGTCGCTTCTCGTCTAGTAAGTAAATTGTCATAGCAACAAGAAAATTACCTAATACAACTGTTAAATAGATTTCCTCAGCCCAGAATTTATCAATAATCCTATAGAATGCTACCCTTTTCTATTCCTAATAACTCTTTGTAAGAGACTACATTCTTAATTTCAATCATTCTAAACATTAAAATTGGTTTCAGAGAGATAAGTCTCCTTTATCAATGCCAAAGAAAGAAGACAGAGTTAAATGTGTCATATCTAGATTTTTGCATAAGCTACAAAGCTGGTAAATGCCTACACTAAAAGTGGGATGTTCATATAAGCAGCAGATTTCATTATTGCTATGAAATTAACATTAAACTATGCTGTAGTTTATTTTCTCAAACCTTAATTATTCAGGATTGTGTTCTCTAAAGCGAAATGGACATCTTGTTGACAGCTCTACCACGATACATAGCATAAACTATTTCACTTTATTTTATATTCTAGTTTTTGATATTGGTTCTAAAATTAATTATGGATTCTCAAAATATTCAGAAGAAAAATGACTTAAAATGTTTGGTGGTTTGATATTTATCATGCCATGATTAAATAATCAAAAATAATTTGATGGTTGGCTGAAATTATTATGTGGCGAAAACCTAAATTTTAACTCATATAATTTTCTATTAAAAAGAGGGAGTGGACTATAAAATTGAATGTTGTTGAAATCAACTTTTACAAACTAAATATTTTCTAGACCAACAACAATTTTAGAACTAAGAAGAGGTCTAAAGAGAATCTAATACAAAGCAACAATTTTGTAGAAGAGGCAAATGAGCTAAGAATAGATTTTTTAAAAAACCTTAAAGGCTGATATCATATTAGAAGGTAAATTTAAATGATGGGAGTTTGGGCTGATTTATTCAGACAGGTGGCCTAAAAGGGTCAAACTTTTAAGATCTATAGACCTTGCACCTTGGCTCCTAAGAAGTTATTCACTTACTTTGTCATAGTGGTTGAGTGAGGACAATTTAAATGAAATATCATTGAGATTTTATATTAAAAAAAAAGACAAAGATTAACAGGTCCAGAAAAGAAAAACTAATTTCCAGTCTGTTATGATAAGCAGTTTACTTATTATAATTCAAAGGGGAAACCTGCCCATTCTAGATTTTCAAAGACAATTACAGGAGATCCTGGAAAACTCACACTAATGATAATAATAATAATAATAATAATAATAATATAAAATAAGAAATAGGAATTTCACTACAGAATGTAGTTGCTGTTCTTTCTTGGGCATAAATAATAAACAAGTTTTTGTCATGACAATGAAAGTTCTTAAACTTATCAAAACATTGAATTTTTCATGAAATGCCCCACCAAATAAAATCTACTTGTCATGCATGAGAATGTGTTTCTTCCTTCTAGCTCCTTTAGCTTTCCACCACACTTCATTCATGGCAGTCCCTCTAGCAGGTATGTCCAATCTCCTGACATTACAACAGGACATTGTTTTCTACAAATTTCACAATGGTGAATCAAACAATCAAGCCATCCTGCTTTTTAAAAAGTCTCATGATGTTTAAAGTTAGTTTATAATTCTGTGCTGGGTTACATTCATAGCTATGGCAGTCTGTATACAGCATGCACATGAAGGAGGGACATACATATATACTTTCCCTTATGGTAAGGAAATGCTTCAGATAGTAAAATGGGTCAACAGTGTTTTTATGATGATTGCTTGGAGATGTCTTTCAAGAAAATTAGCCTGCAGTTATTTGACTCCTTTATTTCTACTAATGCATAAAATTTAAAAGCTTAAAAATAAAGTTCAACAAAGGAAAAAGTATCTTTATCAGATAGAGCAGGAAAGTGTTGATAGGAACATACTGTTACCTAAGTAGATTTTATCCACATTTCACTGTGACCTAGAAATATTGAGTTTTTATAAATGTTTCTTGGTGTCTATGTTCTGGTACTGTCTGCTTACTGAGGCCAAGAGGAGACATAGGAAGTCATTTGTCTGAGTTGCTTTTTTGATGTAATAATTATTCATCTTGCTTATTACATAAGAATGGCTTTTCAAGCCTTTTGTCTACTGAGAACTAGAACACACCTCAGAGCACAAGCCCAGTCCACCCTTCCGCACCAGCCTATCATGTCTGAGAGTACCCCAATCTGACTTTATCAGCATAGTATAAAGTGAACTCAAAACCTGCTAACACCTGGACACGGGTGGGGGCTGAGGTGTTGTAGTATTTCCTGCCATGTATTCCTTCTCTAAAGTGAGATGTACTTTCAATTGTGTGGTCTAAACACCAGTGAAGTCAGTAGCATTATATAGAAATGCATTATTTTAATTCCAATTTCCTATACTTTCAACAGCCAAGAAGATAAAGCTTGTATACTCAAACACCCATGTTGAAATGTTGAACCTGTTCAAGTGCAAACTGACAACTGTATTTGTAAAAGTTAAGAGTATCATTAAATATATATAGGAATAAGCCTGATGTATAAATGAGTGCATGCCCACAGTTCTGAGCATTAAGGAAACAACTGGAATCTTTTAAGTCCAATGTAGACCCAGGGCAACAGTGTAAATAAATCCTGGCTATGCAGCTACAGAGCTGACCAGGACTCTCTATTCTAGTATGCTATATCTTGGTAGTCTCGGGTAACCTGATCAATTCTACTCATTGTCATCTTGATAGGCTCTAAAATCACCTATGAGACAAACTTCTGGGATTGTCTACCAGTAAGTTCCTAGAGTGAGTTAGTTAAAATGGGAAAACCTTCATTAAGAGTGAGCAGGTAGAAGGAAAATTTTATGAGGAAGAGTCTGGATGAAGACAAAAGGAAAAAGAACAAAACACAAAACTAGCATGTAATGGGATTATGCTGATAATGTAAATATTTGTCTCTCCTATGGGTTTAATAAAAAGCTGATTGGCCAAAGGCAAACAGGAAGTGTGAGCAGGACTACCAGGCTAAGAAAACTCCGGAACTTCTCAGGACATCAGACACAGATGCCAGACAGATGCCAAGCAGAGCCACTAGAGAGAACCGCTACAGACACAATGAGGAGATGCAGCAGGCGCAGAGGAAAGAAGCTGACATACTGCTCTGAGAAAAGGTACCAAGCAGCACAGCTGAACAAAGATAGGTTAGATTGGAACAAGCACCAGCTGAACAAAATGGGTTAGATTGAGAACAAGCACTAGCAAGTTATATGCCTGGGCCCTAGGTCAATCATCATAAAATAATATAAGCCTGTGTGTGATTATTTGAGGCTAAGCTAGGCTTAGAGTGGAGCTAAACCTCTGGGTAGACCAGAAAGTCCAGCCCAGGAACCTTTTACAGCACTAGCACTGACTGCTTTGTTAGCACTCCTGATGGATGCACTGTGGCTGGCTGCCTCACGCTCCTGCTGCCCTGATGAGTGGTGCCTTTGAACTAAATCTTTCCCTACATGAGTGGTTTTGTCTGGTGTCTCATCATTTCATCACAGCAATGAGTAAAGAAATGAACACAGGTAAAATATAAACTGCTCTGTCTACACTTGGCACATCCTTAAAGCCAATGTGGCCTGGTTTAGGGAATTCTTTATTTCTTTTGAAACAAAGTTTTATTGTGTAGCCTTAGCTGTCCTGGAACTAGCTCTGTACACCATGCTGGTTTCAGAGTCACAGAAATTCACCTGTTTCTGCTTCTCAAGTGCTGGAATTATATGAAAATTTATTTATAAAAATAGTATATAATTGAATAAACTCATTTGTAAAAATCAAAAAAAAAAAGTCACAAAGAGTAATTGTGAGGTTTACACCATTTGGACTCCATTTAATTGCTTGTACAAAATCAGCCTTAAAAACCAAACCATAATGAGCTTTGGATAAGGTCAACCTTACCCCAAATCCTCAATTCTAGTATTATCACATTGTGGCTTTTCCCTTCCAGTCCAGTTTGAATACAAATTGCAACAGACTTTGCACACAAATGCCTATCATTAGAAGTCTCTCATGTCTCCACTTCTAATGAAATCTGTTTCTCAGCCTCATTATTACTCCCCATCCCTTGATAGCACACTACTGTCGCAGATCATCAGTCCCTCTTCTGGCTTCATTTGCTTGCCTAAGCAGCCTTGACGTTAGGGTCGGTCATTTTATTAGATTGTCACACTCTCTTGCCCAAGAGCTGCCATTCTAATCCCCAAGAATGGGTAAGTACAGTCATCTGCCTTCTAGCTTCCCAGTCTCACTGCAGGAGGAAGTAACACAGACATGTTGCCTGGTTCTCCTTACTTCTGAGCTCTCCGTGGCTTGCCAGAACTTGTACTTGTGGATGTTTTACAGCCTTTGGTCTTCTCCTCCATCACGTGCAATTCTTCTCCCCACTTTGGTTCTAATGGGACACATTCTTCCAGGCACGAAAGAAAGTCAAGCCCAGCGCCCAGCTTTGATTCTTTCCCTATCTGAAATTTCAGCTTTCACTTTTGGTCCCTGTGTTCTCTCTCTCTCTCTCTCTCTCTCTCTCTCTCTCTCTCTCTCTCTCTCTCTCTCTCTCTCTCTCTTGATCCTTTCCTTCTTACTGGGTCACTTCAGGCATTTATTGTGCTGTGTTTTGTCCTTGACCTTTCTTGGAAATAGTAGCTACACTAATTGCTTCTGCCTCCTAATCAGTTTCTCTCCCAGAGTCCTTGGCTGTGTTTTCCAAACCTAAATGATGATATGTTTTGCTTGTTCCTTTCTGTGTGTTAATCTGCTCTGTGTCCCCTTCAGAGGAAGCTTCCTCTGATGCTTGCTGCCTTTTTCAGAGGGAGCCATTCTTACACAAACCCAAGATTCTGAATTCACCTGGCGCCTGCTTCTACCTCTCCTCTGTTCCTCCTGACCAGAAGTTGACCTGTGCTGCCATATCCATTTGTACAATTTCGCTCACATTTGTGTTCCATCCGAAATTACTTTCCAAAATGACTGAAACAGATTAATACAATTTTCCTCTACTTCTTTTTCAATTTTTTTTTCACCTAACAACTTATATGTGCTCTGGGATTTTCAAGTACTTCAGTGTTTTATAATTTACCTTTTATTCTCAGATTTTCTCAACCTTATTCAATCATAAAGAAGCCTATGCTTTTCTCTTTATAAACCCTGAGATTACCAGTTGCTTGCCTGAACTTTCAAGTGGGGAAAAAGGGATGAGGCAGAGGCAAATCCCAAATGGATGTTTCCATCAAAAGAAATATTGCCAATACCCATAGTATCTGATGAAAGAAAGAAAAGTATAGATGCAGAGAGTCTCAGAGTCAGAGAAATCTTCAATCTGTGTATGGACAGAATACAAGCAATTCTGTTTATGGAATATACATGGTACATAGATACATGTGACATAGCTTTATATAATCTAATTTAATGTTTTATTAAACATAATAATAAGGACAGGCTTAAAGGCATCACACAGATAAAGAAGCAGTAGCATGTATAACTGAGCAATGTGTTTACTAGTTGGAAAAAGGAGGGTAAATAAATTCTATGCAGGAAGTTCTGGTCAAGAGTTTGTTAGCAGAAAAGCTCAATGGGCAAAATTTCCTGTTGCCAAATCTGATGACACAAGTTTAATCCTCAAGATCCAAATATTAGAAAGATAGAAATGACGTCCACAAGGTGTCTTCAGACCTACAGAAAGAGAGAGAGAGAGAGAGAGAGAGAGAGAGAGAGAGAGAGAGAGAGAGGGAGGGAGGGAGGGAGGGGGAGAGAGAGAGAGAGAGAGAGAGAGAGAGAGAGAGAGAGAGAGAGGGAGGGAGGGAGGGAGGGGGGGAGGGAGAAGAAGGGAGGAAAGGAGGGAGGGAGAGAGAGAGAGAGAACTGGATTATCCAAGAACTGTGCTTCAGTACTTGAGGGCACCTTAAAGGGTCAACTCAAGCTGACTTGGGTATTGATTCCCACTTAGCTATTTACTGGTCTGGCTCTATGCATGAGCGTGAATCCAGTTCTCTATGAATTCCAGTTTTCCCACTTATAGAATGATCATAGGAACTATCTAGCATAAACCTATGGATGAGAGAGAATATATTCAAATAACACAACTTGGGAGATATTGTATACATTTAACAAATGCTGCTTTTTACCCATAAAGTACACAGCATAGAGACTGAACTGCAGCTTCAAAGTCTTCTTCAATTTGAACCTCATCAGTGTTCTACATGTTACCACCAAGGTCTTCTTATTCATAATAGATGCCTTAATGATCCCTATTAAATATTGTACAATTTGTTTTTCCATCACTAATGACTTCATAGAATTTAGTAGATACTTGTGGAGCTGAAACATGGCTATTAGATATCTCAAAAAAAAAAATGAACTAACTTCTAATTAGTATCTTGCAACATACAAAAAAGGTAAAAAACTGGCTTTTGTTTAAATTTCAGGTACTGTTATTCAAGAGGAATTCTCTAATAACTCATTTGTTTATTTGTTTGTACAATATTTTAACTGTTATTAGTGCATATGAGTTATATATATTAATGAGACAATGCCATAATTCCATGTAGTAAAGTGCTGATCTCATACAACTATGTTTGATTGTATTTTTTTACCTTCACAACAGCCATCATATTATTCCCCACCCCTAGCAAACATCATTCTACTTGGAAGTTGATTGCTTTGGTTTCCAAGTGAAAGAGAACTGTGTTATTCTTATTTCTGTGTCTAGCTTATGTCATTTAACATAATAGCTTAATTACATTAATTTGGATGTAAATGACAGGATTTTATTTTTCTCATGGCTCAATAATGCTGAATTGTGTACTTATGCCACATTTTCTCTATCCATTTTTCTATTTATGAGCATCTGGGTTGATTCAGTATCTTTGCTATTGTAAATACTTCCTTAATAAAAAAGGCATGCAGGTATTTCTTTTATGATTTGACTTCAGTTTGTTTCTATATACACTCAGGAATAGAATATCAGAATGATATAGTACCAAAATTTTTGTTTTTGTTTTGTTTTAAGAACTCCCATTGTGAATGCTATTCTTGGCTATCATCAACATTACTGTACCTGGAATTAACTAAAACCCAAGCAGCTGGGCAAACATTTGCAGAATTTCTTATTCAGTTAAATACTTTGAAGTGGAAAACTACACTTTAATCTAGACCTTTTACAGTGGAAAGATACATCTCCAATCCGGGTCACACTTTCTGGTGGCAGCCTATATACAAAGAACATGGCAGAAGAAAGCTTTCTTCCTCTTTTCCTGCTTGCCATTACTGACTTCCTTCACTGGTGTTAAAGCCTAATTTCTAGGGATTCTGAACTATACTAAAGATCAGTTGAGAATCCAGCCTCATGAACTGAACAACTACCGGATTCTTGAACCTTCTGTTGAGAGACAACCATTGTTTGTTGGACTAGTAAAACAACAACCTGTAGACAGTCTAGTAGTAATAGTAGTACACACACACACACACACACACACACACACACACACACACACACACACAATCACACAATTCTGTAAGTTCTATTCCTCTAGAGAACATTGACTAATACAACCCATATTGTCTTTCCTAGTACTTTATACCACTAGTAGTCTGCTCAGTGTAAGAGGCTCTTTTACTCCTTCATCTTTGGTGTATTAGCTACTTTCCTGTTATTGTGATAAAACACTGAGCGGAAGCAACTTGGGGGAAAGGGCTTTGATATACATTAGGGTAGGGTCCCAATAATGGGAGGCCACTATGGTGAGGAAGCAATAGGAGGAAGCTAGCTGGTCATATTTTTCCCACAGGCAGGAAACAGAGAGAACAGGAAGTAGGGTGATGTTACAACCTTTCAAATCCTAGAG
This sequence comes from Sigmodon hispidus, assembly GCA_004025045.1. Classification (NCBI taxonomy): domain Eukaryota; kingdom Metazoa; phylum Chordata; class Mammalia; order Rodentia; family Cricetidae; genus Sigmodon; species Sigmodon hispidus. The sequence goes on along the minus strand of PVIH01004789.1, from coordinate 106,407 downwards.
TAGCCCTCCCTGTAACAAGGCATATCTTTAAGGTTCTGTAACCTCAGAAAAAAAAAAAAAAAAAAGAAATAAGCATCAACTATGGACCAAGTGTTCAAATACTTGAACCTATAGGGGCAGGTTTTTTTTTTTCAAGCCATTCTATTTGGAATTTTGATGTTGTTATGTTTATTAAGTATTTTGAGTTCTTTAAATGTTTTAGATATTAACTCTTCCAAAAGAAAAGCTAGTAAATACTTTCTTCCCAGTTTGCAGGTTATTTGGTTTTTCCAAGGGGTGTGTGTGTGTGTGTGTGTGTGTGTGTGTGTGTGTGTGTGTGTGAATGATACATGCCTGAATTCACATAGAGCTGGACTTGCCCCTGGTATTATCTAGAAAGTTCTTGGATCTCCCAGCTCTTGAGTAAAGCACTCTTGATTTCTTCCAATTTCTCACCTATTCTGTAGAGTAAAGATCACATAGTAAATTCAAGTCAAGCACTCTGATGGGTGGTTAGGTTTTCCTTGGTCGTTCAGTGTGGTAGAAAGTCAACTGAGTCCAAGGCATGGGAATATTCATGGTTCTCTGAACCCCAGAGCAATACAAACTCAGTAAGTCTCTTCTGAAGATGGAGCTAGGTTATAGCACCCTGGGGCTTGCTGAGAGATGATGTGAACTCATTTTCCAGAACATGACTACTATACAGACTTTAAGTTGTTATCTAAGTCACTAGCTTAGGTTTCAAAGGCTCATATTTTAAAGGCTTGGTCTCCAATGCAACAGTGTTCAGTAGGTATTGAATCATGAGGGCTCAAACCCAGTTGACTCTTTGGTGGCCTAATGAGAAGTGATAAAAAGTCTTGTAGGTTGGGTTCAGTTATGTAGTTATAGAAAGCAGGTTGCTGAGATCCTGCCCTTAAAAGGTATTTTGTGTTCTCTCTCTTTCTCTCTCCCTCCCTCCCTGTCTCCCTCTTCCCCCTTTCTCTTCCTCCCTCTTCCTCTTCTTCTCTCTCTATGCTTCCTTTCCTCTTCCTTTGCTTCCCACTCTCCTTCCAATCCCAGTTAATATGAGATGGGTAGGTTTGCTCTTCCACCTGAACCCTGCCTTGATGTTCTGCCTGTGCCCAAGCTTGCAGCAGCAGGAGCACATTACCATAAACTGAAACCCCTAAAACTCTGAGCCAAAATGAGACTTTTCTGTCTTTCAGTTTTTCTCATTAATTTTTTTTCATAATGACAGAAAACTTACTAATATGTTTTATAGTTTCACTTCTTCTTTCTCATGTGTCAAACAGCATATACATTAAGTAAAAAGCAAGTCAGAGCCTATCCTAGTTAATTCTTTTGTGAGGAAATGAAAAAGTACAGAGTGACCACTGGAGTGGGTCATACATGTCATTGATTCTTCAGAAGGATAGTACTTTCCCCCATAAGCGTCAGGAATGGTTTCTGACTCTTGCAGGGAAATTCTTCTCTGGCCTCTAAAAGCTTTCTGAAAGCAGCCTGTTTCCAGTTACTGATACACTCAGAATTCAATGACTTGATGATCCATTCTTAATTTAACACACTTCTAAAGTCCACCCTGGCTCCAAAGATTCCCACAGAACTGGCTTATTATCTTTCCTTCTAACCCTGCCTTCTTCATGTCGTAGGCACTGTTCCTTGTAAATAAAACATCTGCATGTAACACTCCATTTCAGAGCCTGTTTCCAGGGAAACCTATTCTACCTCATTCATTATCATCAAATAAAGGAAAATAATTGGCAGGATGTTTTTACCAAATAACTTGAAAATTGGAGGCTTTCTACTGAAGCTCAAGTTCAAATTTTAGCCAACAAACATTTTGAATTTCTTCTTATCCAGAGGATTGGGTTTATTTTATTTTAGCCTACTTCTATATTTGCAAAAGGAGAAAAATGAAGAAACCTGGGTATTCAGGAAACAGGCACCTTCTCTGGTTCTTATATATCAAGTTATATAACCTGAATCTAGGGAAACTGACCTTCTTGATTTGTAGAGTTGCTTGGCTATGTTAATGATTCTTATGTTTAGAATATGTGCCATGCTGACACTGCTGGATTTGCTTGAATCTGGCACAAATGTCTCTGGTTGGAACACTGGTCATATCAACGCTGCTCCATGAATTAGATCATCTGTGCTGCTGCTAACACAACATCAGAGTTGTGTGCATTTTAAAGGAAGAAGCTATATTTGAGCACAGCATTCTGGCCCAAGATCAAGGGGACTCCTGTCATAATTCAGTTCTTGTTGTTAAGCCCTAAGGTAGCACAAACCCTCACAAAGTGAAAGATGAAGCATGCCTGTGTTTTTCCTCTGGTCAGTCCCTTTTCTACAAATTCATCAGTTTCAGACCAGGTAGTTTCCATGCTGATGACATTACTTAATCCTACTCAGTTCATAGGGACCCTATCTTTAAACATCAAAGTTGAGTTTACTCTTCATGTTCTTAATATGACTCACTGGAGATTAACCTGTAATATATGTCTTAGAGAGAAAAATAATTTAGGTTGAACCATCAGATTTTCTTCATACAGCATACAATACATCATTACTTCAAAACTGAAGTCTCATCTATAATAGTCAAAGCAAAGACTTAGCTGTGAACCTATAAAATCAAGACATGTTGTCAACTTCCAACACATACTGATACAATGGCTACAGTGTGTACTTTTCATTCTGAAAGAATGACTAGGGGAAAAGATAACAGTGACAGGCCCAATATAAGTCCAAATAAACCCCAACCTGTCAGATATCAACTCCCTTGCTCTTTCTCCCCTACACAGCGTGCTTTAGGTATTGACCCTGAGTGTTCTAAGCAGACTTCCTGACTAATGGCACCCATGGGTTGTGCTAGGATAGGCAGGCAGGAAGAGTCACCAAGGTTTGCAAAGAAAGTATCCAATGACAGAGAAAAAGAGGAACACCCTCCAAACCAAGGTTACACATACGGCACAATGTAGACATAATAGAAGGCAAGTGCTACACTGATGATACAGAAATGGTCCCTACTGCTGTGTCCCAGATTACTGAACTCTCAACACTGTAACTTTCAGACCCACCTTATTTCTTGTACATGTTCTCTTTCTAATTTAACCTTTTCTGCCATGATCCTCATTTCCTGGTCCAAGTGCTTGTTCCCAGTCATAGGAATATGGAACTGGCAAATGTACCTTGTTTCATGATCCATACCTATTACAGTGTCAGTCATGATTCAAGTGGACCCAGGCGACACTCGCGTGCCCATTCTGCCTCTTAGCCATTCTGTCTCTGTGACTATATCTATCTTCAGATATATGATGCTTCCTACAGCTTTCTCCTATGGATTGTACACATGGTGTGTCATTGACTCCTTGGGGGTGTTCTATATACCTTATTCCTATAGCTCCATAGCTATAGAACCCTGTGGGTCTCTCTGTTGTAGCTAAGAGCTCGTGGTAAACTTGGGGGTTGGGGTCTTTGTTGTTCTTGCTGAGGAGACATGCTAAATTTCCAGCCTTCAACCATCTGTAACTCCTGCTCCAAGGAATATCTATTTCTCTGGCTTCCATAGACACTTTATTTGTGAGCTAAGACACACATACAAATAATTTGAAATAAAATAAAATGTAAAATAACTAATAATAAAATTGTTATGAGAACCACCATGACCACATATTCTTTTGTTTCTGAGACAAGGTCTCATTACATAGCCCTGGCTGGCCTGGAACTCACTGCATAGAACAGGATGGCCTAGAACTCATTATGTAGTCCTGGCTGGCCTGAAAATCACTGTGAATTCCAGGATGGCATGAAACTCTGAATGATCTACTTGCCTTTGCTTGACAATGACTGGGATTAAAGGTTTGTGTCACCATGCCAGGGTCTTATATCTTCTTTCTATGGATATATATTAACTATAAATAATGTGTTCTTTATGATCTTTGCATATTGTATATTATATATGTGGATCATCTTCATCCACCCCGCTGTTACTTTTTCTTGCTCTGCCACCTCTGCGGATCCCCTTTCTTTTCTTTTACTTCCAGGCCTTTCTTCTCTCAACTAGTTTTAATAGAGCTTACGTTCTTCATTTACATTACACAGACAGATCCAGTACTAGGTGTCTGCCCCTAGTACAATGTGCACATTGTCAAGCAAAATTATGGTTGCAGCACTAGCATATTTCACCAGTGAAAAGGAGGGCAGCATCATAAGGCTTCCCTGTCCTATGTACTTAGTATAAAGCAACTATGAACACCACCTAAAACAATTATATTCCAGAGACCTGTGGAGGCTGGAAATTTTTAGAGATGATCACAAGGCCCTTTTCTGGTTGGTTTGACAGTTACCGTCTTGTTGCTAAAGCTATTCATTTGCAGTGCTGTTCTTCCTCAGCAGATTTTCTCCCACTACAGATTTTCCAAATGTTTCTACTACATTTTCTTTTCTCTTGAAATCAATCAGAAGCACCAAGCCAGCTATGTCTATATCTTGTTTAGAAATGTCATCTGTCAAAGAAACTAGTTCATCACTTTCAAGCTCAATCTTCCATAAAATCTGAGGTCATGGGCACAGTGCATTCAGGTTCTTTGCAATTGTGTAAAAGGACAGACTTTTCTCCCATATACAATAAGATCATTTCCATCTGAGACTAGCTTCCTGGTTTGCTTGTCACCAAATTCTCCTGTAGCTCACAATAGATACAATTCTCATCTTTTTAAGGTGTCCCCTCTCCAGATACTGTTCCAAGATGTTCAGGAATAGTTACAACAATGACTCTATTCTTGTATTTGTTGACCAATTTCTTCTATTTGTTAATTTTCTATTCCTAAAACAAAATACATGAGGCTATATATATTTAAAAGAGTTTATATAGCCCACATTTCTATGGATTCAAATGCATATCAAATGACAATGACTTGTGGTGAGAGTCTCCTAGCCAGTGACACCACAATGGCCAGAGCACTTGCAAGAGAAGAAATCATATTGCCAGACAACAAGATGATAGGGCTGGAGAATGGCCAACTTTGCCCTTTTAAAACCAATCTCTGCTAAGAACTAACTCAGAGGTACACTGGGAACTATTATTCACTACCAAGGATATTCCCTCAAGAGATATGTTTTCCATTTGTTTGTTTCTTAATTGGTTTTAAAGTACTTAGAATTGAACTCACATGTGCTAGACAAGTGTTCTAACACTAGGAAACATCCACAGTTTTCTCATTGAAATAGCCTGTGACTTCCCACTTAGCATCAGCTCTTGAAGGTCCCATTACCTATAGTCACCATTACAGTGTGGACTAACAAATTTCAGCACATGATCTCTTAGGGGATGCACTCAGACCATTCATAGTATATGTTTTACAAGCTCTACAGTTTGCATCTGATAGTGTCAAAAAATATTGGTAGCAATCAGTTGAGTATTGTAAGAACATCCAGAAATTTAATAATCACACATTCTTCCCTCGAGCCATTTTCTACCTATGCACCCCTGATGAGATGAACTACTTTTCTATTTTTCAAGTACTCAATCATCTAAAAACCCAAGTACAGACGAATGCCACCTATTATCTAAGAAATAAAGTTTAGAGTAAAACAATACCAAACCACTTAGCTCCCTTCTTAAAACTGTTTGAGTTCTTCCTGGGAGAATGCAGCTCAAAAACAACATACAGCTATTTAAGAAAAACAGTCCAGGGGCTGAGGGGACTTCTTGGTGGGTAAAGTACTTGCTGAATAGGTATGACTGTCTGACTTTGGATTCCATTCAAGCACACAGAAGGTGGCTATGGTGGCATATATGCCTATCTCTAACCTCAGTATTGGAGAGTAGAAACAAGACAAACCTTTGACTTGCTGGCCAGCAACCCTAAATCAGTGTGCTTTAGGCTCAGGGAGTGACATTGCCTCAAATGATAATGTGAAGAATGATAGAGGAAGACATCTGAAGACACAATCTCTGGCCTCTAAGTGTGTAGCCACAAAGAAGTACACATCACATTTATGCATAACACCACACACACACACACACACACACACACACACACACACTACACTCTAAGAAGTAGAGAAAAAAAGAATAGTCCATTAATATAGCCAAGAAGAAGAATAAAACAAAGTCTTTCTCTAAGCAACCAGATCTTTTTTGCTTTTTTATAAAAGCACGGTGTTGATGGTGCACACCTTTTATCCAAGTAACCCAAAGGTAAAGGCAGGCAGATCCCTGTGAGTCCAAGGCCAAGCCTGGTCTACAAAGCAAGTTCCAGGACAGCCAGAGCTATTATACAGAAAAACCCTGACTAGCCAAATAAAATTTTTTGTTTCCAAATACCTTTAACATTGGAAAAAGACAAAGCGAAGTAATTGAAATAACATGTTAATGGAAGCTGAACAGCTTACTACTTTCTGTGTTCAAATGAAATCATACATTTCTAAAATATTTGTTTCTGTAAAATTAAAGTAATAAACCCATGAAATGATGTCAAAAAACTAAAAATATTTTTCCATAGCAAGAAAAGGGAAGATGAAATATTGACTTTTGTGTTTAATTTTTTTCAATATCTTGTTTTGAAGCATGTACAGTCAACCTAACATAATATGAAGAGACAGCTTGGAATGTAGATTTATTTTAGTTATTACCTGTAGATATGTTCTTTAATATTATATTATTTTGAAATTTTAGTTTTAATGTAGAGTCCAAAGTTTTATTGAATATTTTTTGTATTTTGCTATATTTAAAATTATTGGCTTTTGTTCTTTATTCAGTATATGCATTTTAAAATATAAATAGGTGAACTGTAGAATATTGATATATTGACTAATACCAATTTTCTAAATGCTGATAGATTTTTTTTACTTTAAAAATAGAAGAATTCAAGAATACCTCTACCTACCTCAAAAGAAAAGTGAGGTAGAAAAAACAAGTGTTGGGAATCTTTCCTAACTCTATTTTCCTTGAAAGCGCCATGGTATTGACTGCCAACAACACTGCATTATTCCATGGAGTGACAGGTTTACCACGTTCGTTTCTGACAGAACATCTGCCAAATATCCAAGTGTGAACAACCAGATTTGTCTGCCAATCATTCTCTTAAACAAAAATGACATTCCAGGAAATATGACAAGGGTTCTGCCCACAACTCAATCACTTGAGTACATCTTCACAAGGCAGCCAATACACCAGCACACAGCAGTATGTGTATGCCTTTTGTCATACAACATTCTAAAAGTAAGCATAACAGAAAAGTGACTGATTTAATCAAATTAATAATTTGTACCACTGCATCAATATTTGGAGTAAAATAAGCATTTTTTGTGCCAATAGTAGCGTACTTATGAAAAATATGAGAACCATTATTAGGGTTCAGTGTCTTAGCTTTCATTTTTACTAGGCTATGAACCCTTTCATTCTCCATCACTTTTTGATCTTTTTTACAAAAATAAGCACAGAAGAATTAGGAAATATAATCTTATTTTTACATAAAAAGTTTGACCTTGAAAACTGAAAATGTCTCAGCTGCACCCAGAAGTGGGTAAGTCACATTTTAAGATCTATTGTACTCAACCAATATTGGCCTGATAGTAAAAAGCATTATCTTGGTAACAATAAGTATTGAATTTCTTATCTCAATGGGACCAATGAGAGGGTATAGACTAAAATTCTAACTATTCCTTTCGTTTTGGATCACAGATGAAAAATGGGTTGAATATACAAATTCAATAAAATTAGGCCATAAAAATCCCCCTTTACCTCATAACAGAAGCTCTATAAACATGGCCATTGAACCTTATGATATGTGCCCTCCACTTAAGTAACACTCGCTAGGTAATTCACCCTGTCTGTTTCAAGGTTGCTTGTTCTTTGCCTCTAAGTCAAGGGAATGCCCACTACTTAGCAGGTTTCTCTACATCTTGAAGAAAAATAATTGCGCCAATTCTCTTCACAAAGTTCTGTGTGAAGCCCACCTCCGATATTTCCTAATACACTATTTCAAAAGCACAGGATAAATTTGCTTCCTTTTTCTCATTAGGTCCACATGGAATGGCTCCTTGGCATGCTCGTTATAACAGGCAGGCATGTATTCAGACAGATTATGTCGCCCTTCAGCCTTCCTGCATCTTCAGGCTAAACAATCCCAGATATTAACCTCTCCTCTCGGCCCTGATTTTCTCACTCTTTCATCATTTCTGCTGCTCTATGCTGGGTTCATGCCAGCATTGCCACATTGCTCTTAGAGTGTTGAGAATAAAACTAGACTCCTTCCTTAATAAGGTCTTCAGCATTGCCAGCAGAGAAGAAATACAACATGCTGGACCTGAAATGCCATACTCCTCTTAATATATAAGCATTGTAGGCCTTTAAATAACAACCTCGTTTTGCTGACTAGTCTCCAGTCCTAATTCCGCAGTAGCTCTGGACTTCCTGATGCAGTTATGTCGATGTAGACAGCCGTTCTTTAATCTCTGCTGCTCATATCTGGCTTCTGACTGTCACATCTTACCTTTGCCCTGTTTGGGTTCTTCTGGTTTTCCCTGCCAATTTCTCTAATTTATCAAGCTCACACTGAACTATTCTTGGCTCCTGAGATGTAAGCAATACCAACCACTTAATGTCATTCACATATATTTTATTTCCTTCATGTTAGAAATTCATTTAAAAACACTGCTCAATGTGGGGCACATTATTTTGTAGCTACGAGAGAGAGAAGTACAGTAGTTAAAATGGGCATCCCATGGGAACCTCCTTCCTACCTTTTCAGAATTTAGAGAGTACAGAGGTACTTTTATGTCACTCATAGCAGAAATCAGCACATACTCTTCCTGTGCATTAGAAACCTTACCTCTGCCCAGTAGGGCTGAGTCGTAGTGTAAAAGATGCAGTTGCATAGAGAAAGTAGAAGTTAATTCTTTTACAATAAATCCCATGTGTGCAGCTAGGCTAAAGGCACCAATCTGGACTTCAGGGTCACAGAGGGATCCAGGTTTTCATCCAGCCTGTTTCTCCTGATACACTAGAATCTTGTTCACATCTGCATGGTTCAGTCTGAGCTCTGCACAGCTAGTCAGGAGGATGTGGGCATGAAGGTGCATGGTTAAGTCTCTCTTTTTGTTTGAGGATTTCACATATGAATACACTATATTGAAATCATTTCTAGTCTTCTCTGACTCTATATATTCCCTTTAACACAGCTCTTAAGTGTAGGTATTTAGGGCAGAGTAGTAAGTATTGTGGTCCTTGAAAAAAGAAATAAAACAAAATGAACAAAACTCATGGGTTCTTCCTTCTTCTGCGGCCAGTACTGTCCAATGCTCTTTGCCTCTGGGTTGGGTCCTACAAAATTTTCCTCCATTCATGGTGGCATGTTGACTGGTGCGGTCCATGCAGGTCTTATGCAGGCAACCATATTGTTGACAGCTCATGGAAGCCACTTCTCAGTCCTGTCCAGAACACACAATCAAGCTGCAGACAGCCTAGTCCTTGTAATTTTAGACTCTTTGACTCACTCTTGAGTTATAGTTCTGGAGCTTCAGGTGTAAGGATTGCGTTATGGATATGTTGTTGTGTCTGGGCAGCCTGATATCTCAAGCCCAGCTCAGGAATGACATGGAATACTCACACTTTCAGTGCATCTGCAGGAAAATATTACCTACAAGTGTCTGGAAAGGCCATTTATACTATTAGAAGATGACAGAAAGATGGATTTCCATGGAAAATCACTAAATATCTGCACCACTGAAAATCTAGATTAATTTAATCCCTGTCAACTCTCTTACTGACTGCTGAAACTGAAAGTCGTGAAAACACTTCTCCAATAAGTGCTTACCAGCTTTGTTCCTGGGAATCGACTTTAGATTAAGTTTACATTTTCCTGTTTGAATGAGTGAGCCAAATGACTCTTGGGAATGACTTGACCTTCCACAACATCTCCGTACAATTATAATCCCGACAACCCTTCACTGTCATTTCTGAATAATTACTGATAATTTGTATTTAACCAAAACCCAAACTGATATTATCTCAATACAATTACTTTCCATTGGTGCAAATGTGAGAAGGAGCCAAATAATTTATCTTGTGAATCTGCCTTTATAAAACTTTTCCACAGCCCATGGCAAAGGCACCTCAGAACATATATTACTGTAAGAGATTCTTATGTCATTTTTTCCCTTGAATAGCTGTAAGTGATATTCTATAGCATGATCAAGTGACTTTGGTCATTATCTCAAAGAAAATACAGGCCAACATGTAAGTGGTAATTTATGTCCAAATAACTAAGAGCATTATTGAACACTATTGGGACTTTATTACAGTCATAAGATTTGTTTTAAATTTATTTTCTCTCTAAATTTTTAGAGTACCTAGAAACTAAGTCTTAGTTAATTCCCATTACCAACAACAAAACTGCAAATCATATTTAAATAACTTGACTATAGATACACCCAATGCCAAAGACCAGAAAACTGGATTTCCTAGGCTGGAAAGATGGTTCAGGGATTTAGATTTTTTGATGTCTTATGGAGGACCCAAGTTTAAATGCAAGATTGGGGGGCTCAGAGATACTTAGATGCAATTATTGTTAAAAATCCAGCTGAAATGGTACCAGACACATCTGGCCTCCATGGGCACCTGCACTCTCATACGTGTGTCACATACTAATATACAGACACTTACATATAATTAAAAGAAAATAATAGTTAATCATTTCAAAAGAGAAAAAAGAAAAAGATATCACGACTCTACCATGCTTGCGTTCGTGTTTAGCAAGTACAGAGATTCTGATTATACTTTCTTTCTTGTCAAAGCTCAAGTCGCCAATGACAGTGCACCCCAGTCAGGGAATATTTATTAGGTACAACTGGACACAAAAATGTAACAAGTGATTTCTCTCACTATTGGAAGGCTCCATTGACTTATTTTCCCACAGGACTGAGGACTGGGAGCAGATCATTGCCTATGTAAGAGCTCTACCTCTGAATGATAACCATAGTTTAAAAACAAAACCAAAGGACAGGCTTTCACTAAATCGCCCAAGCTGGTGTTGAACTTACACTACTCCTGCCTCAGCATCCATTTAGCTCAGATGGCAAGGCTCTTTCAGCAGGTCCAGTTACCATTCTGGCTTTAAACAGAGGCATTGTTGGCCTGATGTTGTCACTTTCCCAATACTCTGAGATCCCTGAAGGTGAGATCCATCCTGCAAATGCACTTGGTGTGTTGTGACTGCCATTTAAGAGGTAGGGTCTCCCTTAGTTTAAGCCTAAAGGAGCAATTTGGTCTATGCTTTTTCTGTTTCATTATAGAAACATTATAATCCCTCTGTTATTTCGTATTAGATTAGAAAATGTACATAAGAGATTAAAATGTATAACGATCTTATTCTTACTCTAAAATGAGTGAGCCCTAGCAATTAATAACAAACACCTCTTCAAATTAGCTATTCTGCTTCCCATCCTGCTTGCAATGTCCAGAACCCTTTTGTAGAATGAATAAAAATAATGATGAGGCTTGAGATAAGATGTTGAGAAAGTGATGACTGGGTTTCATTATAGAAAATAAGCAGGTTATTGACATTGACAGAAACAGAATAATCATGTATTCTCATGGAAAATATGACTCAAGCAGGGACCAGGCTTTAACTGACCAGCCAGAGCAGTCTCCTGGTTCAAATCATACCTTGAACTACAGGTTTGTCTTTACAAAGAATTGATTCTCCAATATCTAGAAATACTCCTACCTATTGTTTGAAATGTTTCACAAAGAAACGAGGGTATATGTTTTCTTTCTTATGGCAATTTTAGAAATAATTGACTTATTTTGTTTATTTATATTTTTATTTACACATTTACATATTTATTTACATTTTATCTTCTCTCACCTTCCTTTCTTAAAGGTTATGTCAGGGCTGAAGAGATGACTCAGTGGATAAAGCACTTGCAGTTGAAGTATGAGCACAGGAGTTCAGAGCCCCCAGAGCCCAAGGTGAAGCCCACTGGGTGTGATAGCATGCCAGTAAAGGTGGTGTCAGCTCTCTGGACACCTAGGGCAAGTAAGCTTGATAGACAATTAGAAAATGTAAACTCTGGGTTTAGTCAGACATGCTGCCTCAGTAAATAGTACAGAATGATCCAGAAAGACATTTATTCTCACATACATGTGAACATGGATATAATATCTATGTCTTTCCAAAGTGGTAAGTTCCATGTACAGTGTTGGACAGCCTCATAGCTTTCTTGCATGCACTGGCTATGGCATATTCTGGTACTTTTCCTGTCTTTCCACCTGAATGGTATTTCCTGACCATCCACTAACTTCTTGATTTTAAGACACAGGAAGATAATCTTCAGAGCTAGTCAACTCATGCTTCTGTTTTATTCAAGAAAAAACTTTTAAAGGCGACAAGGACCCCTAAATGCAACAGATATTTGAATCTAGTACTAAGCTTATATTGTTGCCGTAGCAACCTGGTCATTAAGGATATTTCAGCTTTTTCTATTAACCTCTATTTTCAGAGGTTTATAACTTTTTGATAAAAATTACCTCCAGGCTAAAATCTGGTATATATGATCTTAGACGTGCCAGGTGTCAGTGAATATATACATATATAGTATCCATTTTCTCAAAGACCTGGTGAATTTCCAAATGAATTATCTCATTTCTCACAGGGTACAGATCCATTACATTTTCTGTGAACTTGATTAGCTTTAGAAGTTGCTTATGATCACACAACCGAAAAAAAATGTATAAGATCTCATGTTTGCTCTTCCCTTCTTTCACCCTCTCGGAGAGGTCTGGTCACGCTGATATTTATAGACAATTGTAAGATGTACCAGCCTGCTCTTGATCAGTTTTAACCTTGCATTAGTAGACTGACTCAGTTACACTGTATGCCTGGAGTTTATATCTTACTTTCTTCAGAGCATTGGGGAGAAAGATTAACAATAGGTGGTGTGAAGAATAAAGTCAGGGACAATACGGCAGTCAGGAGATTAAGTTTTGTACCCACCATTCCCAACTCTCAGGCTTACCACACGGCCACCTTTTCTACAATCCCAGGAAGAAACCTGAAATCCATTAAGTGATCCTGACTTCTCACTGTCATTTACAATGGGGCAACACCAGTTTCAAAACTATCTCTTTGTTTTGTACAAGGTAAATTTACAATATCTTCTTCCCTAATATTTTTAAAAAAAATTTAAGCCCATAGAAAAGATGAAAAGTAATAGGAACACCATCTACTTAGCTCCTGTCATCCAAGCATTACTACTGAACTGAACAAAATGAGAGTTTGTCTACATTGCTCAAGTTGAGACCTGAATAGTTGCATGAGTATGTCCTAGTCTTCCTCAGGTCTAATCTCATTTTTCCTTGTTATAACACTCTATTTAAAACATTGTGTATTTCCTCCTATGACATACAAATGGATGGACCACATTCAGATGCATAGTTTTCCAAAGGCTTTGTTATTGTTATTGTTGCTGTGGAGGGTGCTATTTTGCTTTCCCTTTCAATGTGAGAAATTCCTAGAAGTAAAATGAACAAGTCAAAAAGGTGTGTACTTTATCTCAGTTTGCCGGACTGGTTAAGGTCTCTACTTATTGGCCTGCCACTGCTGGTGTTCATGGAGGACACTTTTCGCATACCTACTATAAATAGTACTGATAGTGTACTGTGCCATCTCTTTAATACTTGACTGTACAGTTGGGAATAGACAGATATTGGGAAACTTAATATTTAGCACCATACTGGTTTGTTAATTCATGGATTATCTCTTTAGTTTCTCTCTCTCTCAAATAATTTTCATACTTACCTTATAAATTTGTGGACGATTTATATATTATAAATAAGAATTCCCTCCTTTCTTCTGTATTAGAGTTTTTAAGATTCATGTTTTTGAGCAAAACGTTTCCAAGCTGCAAACCACAACCACTGAACAGCTTGAGATCTGAAACACCTTGGACTGGTACCTTGGAACTCATTCCCTCCCAGAGAAACACCTGACCCAGTCTTGATGTTGGGGTGAGGAAAGTGGATCTGCCTAGAGTGGATGCTGAACTAAGCTACCTTGGGACCTTGGGACCTCCTGCCCTTGCTGGGCAGGAGATAAGGAGATGGGGAGAAGAGACTGTGACTGGGAGGGGCAGGAGGGGGACAGGAGTTTGAACAAGGGGATACATAGATAAAAAATGAAACTTTATATATAATAAAAAAATGAAAAAAGACTCATGTTTTTGGCTCTAAATTTTCTTTATGGAGTCATCTGTCATTCAAAAACTTTTTAGTGTGTGTGAGTGTGTGTGTGTGTGTGTGTGTGTGTGTGTGTGCAGTTCAGTAATGTCTATCTTTTTATCTTTCACCTCTTTGTTTCTATAGAAAGCAATAACTCCTATCATTGTGATTTATGTGTAATCTAGATTATATAGTAAATAATAATTTACAAGAATATTTTCAAGGCTTTTGTGTAGTTTTAATTTATCATGTATCACCCAGAACTTAATTTTATTATCTCTTGTCTGAGTATCGTTAACATTTTTAAACAGGACAATGTGTTAACTTGTCTCTTTTCTCACACTGGATAGAAATCTATCTAATGCTTTAATTGCATTTAATTCCATATATGTTAATATAGAATTTTTAGTCTTTATTACTGATCTGCTTATTTCTTGATTTGCCTATACCATGGTGATTTGAATATCTCTTCATTTCAAAGACTTACTGATTGTCAGTGTTGTCTGTTTTCAATCATTCTTTCGGTTAGATTACAGAGGTGGTGTATTTTCTACTGGCAAGATGACTCAGTTGGCAAAGATATCTGCTGCCATACCTGAGAACATAAGCTTGATCATTGGAACTGACAGAAATAGTATATTTTATAATTGTTGTACATATAAAATTGTTGCACACATATTTTCTTTCTATCAGGTAGATAATAATTGGTCTGTTCAAATGAAGATTGTTCTTCAGTGTCTCTGTAGAGAATATTCTTTCATGGGCCTGGCAACATTGCAGGTAAAATAAATCTGATGCCAGGTGGATCGTTTTCTCTTTGTCACAAGCTTATACTTTCTATCCAGAAGCATGTGCCATGTTCTCATTATTTCTACAATTCAAAAAGTCTACTTGTATATAAGTACAAATAGGTTTTTCATGACCAGACATACAGTGAACCTTTTCAATCTACAAACTTGGTTCCTTCTAAAACTTTGAAGATTTCTTCAGTGATTTAGTCTCGGACCATCATTATTTGTTTTTATCTTTCTTCAGCATCAATTGATTTCCTGCTACTTCTCTTGAATCAGTCTCCCTGTCTCACATCTCACACTATGTTAACATTAAGCAGCAGTGGAAAGCCCAGCACATTCAAGACTTGTCTGCTGTGGTGGAACTTCAAGTTGAGATTTTTGAACTTTGCAACTTTATTTTTTTCTTTTCTTACTGAGAATGAAAACTGTCTCTAAGGAAGTTCTAGGAATAGCTGTATAGCTACAGGGAAGCCCTCTCTAGAAAAGCCAAGCCAAACCAAAACATAAGTCTCTTAAATTTTAATTATAATCAAGAAATGCTAAACTTAATCTTAATAAATTTAGCTTACATTTTCAACCACAATGTCTTTTTTTCATGATTTGATTCTTATTTTAATCAATTTAAAGATCTGGAAGCTTTTATAGTTTAAAAAGAATACAACCAGATCACACTGATTAAAGCCATTGTACATAACAAGGCATTCCTTTCTCTTGTCCTCATTGTTGTGTAACAGTTTTCCTCTGAGACTGAAACATTGCATCCTGCTGGGGAGTTCCTTAATTGGGAAGATACACAACACAAAATAACTTCAGGAAATCCCTGAAACCAACCAAATTCACTAGGCACCTACATGCCAGAAAAAGTAATTAAAAAAGGGTGAGTTTTTCTTCAAACTGAACATAGTCAAGCTGCAAATAAGACTCTCAGACCAGGAAGTCAGAAAGAAATCAGAATCAGCAGAGCAGCTTGGAAGAGGTTTAGAACAACTACAGGCAGCTCAGCAGGTTTGAGAGTCTAAGACTAAGGGGTTCGCCATGTTGGATTTTGGTGGTATCTGTACTCTGCCCTGCCTGTGTTTTTTATCTGGGGAGAGTAGATATGTGTGTTGCATTTCCCTAGGAAATGTTTTAGAGAATGTCCAGAAACATTCTTAGAGGACTCATGAGAGGACTCAGTGGGAAATGTTACTTGCTGTTTGTCCAGTTTGATGGATGCCATGGCATGTAAGTATACACATAAATAAAAAACAAATAAAAAAAGAAAGGCTGAAATGTTTTCCTTTAGGATGCTGTAGGATTATCTCCATTTTATTTTAAGCTTTTTTAGTTCCACCACTGTCAAATCATGCCTGGATTTCTTTTTTTATACTGATGTTGTTGGTTTGATCCCTAGATGCTTATATAATTCTATTTGAAGTTTCTACATTCTCTAAGCTTGCTCTCTCTCTCTCTCTCTCTCTCCTTCTCTCTCTCTCTCTCTGTGTGTGTGTGTGTGCTCTTCTTTGTTATTGGAGATTGCACTGAGATCTTATGAACAATAGGACTAAGAATTAGACCACTCAGATTAAACCAACTATATTTTCTAAATATTCTTTCAATTTTTAGTTTGACTGAAGCATGATGAATACTGTGATTATAGAAGTATTTTATAGATTTGAGAACAATATTTCTCTTTTCTTCTTTTTTTTTAGTTTGTCTATTTCTGCTTAAGTGTTTACTACTCACAACTTGAACTTTGAAAATCTTTTATACATTTATTCATTTTCTTCCTATTTTTTTACTTTTAAGCTATTCTTGTAAAATTTTATGGAATTCTTTTCATAACACTTACTTTTTGATCAAGAAGTATCTGTAGGAACCAAATTCACTCATCATTACGGTGTGATAGTTACCCTTGTTTGCTTATTTTAAGTTTCTTAGCAGATTCTCTTAACATACTATGATGTGAATGTAATAGATTTTATCATGTCACAGTCAGAAAACATGATGAAATTAGCAAATGTCACTTATCAGTTCTTTATCTTATCTAAGGTCTGTAGATTTTATAACATGCAATGGTACCTAAAGACACTCAATCTCCACTCTCAGGAAACAGTATACTATTTAACACTAATAACTCTAGGAGAAAGGTCTTAACTACATCCTTGAATTATGAAAGACAGCTAGTATTAGTCTATAATTACCCAGAAATTAGCCAGGACAGTTAAAACTGTATTTTATTGAAGTGTTATAACCACCTAAAGAGAGGACTATTTTACAGATGATAAGAAGCACTGTCCTCAAGAACACATACATTCATAAAGGAAAAATTACTAATGCTTAAATCACACATCAAACCCCAAACACTAATAGTGTCAGACTTCAACACCCCACTCTCACCAATGGTTAGGTCTGCCAGACAGAAATTTAATAAAGAAATAAGGGAATTAATAGATGTTATGACTCAAATGAATCTAACAAACATCTATAGAACATTTCACCCAAACACTAAAGATTATACTTTCTTCTCAGCACTTCATGGAACCTTCTCCAAAACTGACCACATACTGTGTAACAAAGCAAATTAACGAATTAAAAAAAAATTTTAAGTGATCTCTTCTACCTTATCAGACCACCATGGCTTAAAGTTAATTCAACAGGAACACAAATTGCAGAAAGCCCAACTCATGGAAACTGAATGTCATTCATTTGAATAAACACTGGGTCAAGGAAGAAATAGAAAGGAATTAAAGAATTCCCAGCATTTAATGAAAATGAAGTCACAACATAACAAATTCATGGGATACCCTGAAAACTATGCTAAGAGGAAAGTTCCTATAGCATTAGGTGCCTACATAAAGACAGTGGAGAAATGTCACACTATTGACTTGACAGCACATCTGAAAGCTCTAGAACCAAAAGAAACAAACTCACCCAGGAGAAATACATGCCAAGAAATACTAAAAATTCAGAGTTGAAATCAAATACAATAGAAACAAAGAACAATACAAAAAATCAGCAAAACAAAGTTAGTTATTTACGAAAATCAATAAGATAGACAAACCCTTATCCAAGCTAACCGAAAGGCAGAGAGAGAGTATTTAAATTAACAATATCAGAAATAAAAACAGGGACATAACAACTGACACTGAAGAAATCCAGAGAATCTTTAGGTCAAAAGAAAATAGAATGTAGCCTTGAATTTGTTGGCACAGGAGACCACTTCCTAAATATGACACCAGTAGCACAGACACCAAGAACAACAATTAGCAAATGGAACCTCTTGAAACTGAGAATCTTCTTTCTATAAGACAAAAGAAATGGTCAGTAAGACAAAATGACAACCAACAGAATGGGAAAAATTTTTTACCAACCCCACTTTCAATAAAGGAATGATCTCCAAAATATGTTTAAAAAAAAAAAAGAAATAACTCAAGAAACAAGACATAAAAAAAACCAAATAGCCCAATTTGAAAAATGGGCTACAGATCTAAACAGAAAATTCTCAACAGAAAAATTTCAAATGGGTGAAAGACATTTAAATAATTGCTCAACACACTTACCAGGCAGGGAAGTGCAAATCAAATTGATTCTGAGATATTATCTTACACCTGTAAGAATGGCTAAGATTAAAAACACTGATGACAGCCAATGTTGGAGAGGATGTGGAGAAAGGGGAACATTTCTCTGTTGCTGTTGGGAATGTAAACTTCTATAGCCACTCTGAAAAGCAGTATGGTGATTCCTTAGAAAATTGGGAATCAGCATGCCTCAGGACCCAGCAATACCACTCTTGGGCATATACTCAAAAGATGCACAACCATACCAGAATGACACCTGCTTAACTCTGTTCGTAACACCATTAATCCTAACAGCCAGAACCTGGAAACAACCAAGATGCCCCTCAACCAAAGTATGGATGAAGAAATTGTGGCACATTTATACAATGGACTATTACTTAGCAGTTAAAAACAAACAAACAAACAAAAAAAAACAGTGACATCATGAAATTTTTAGGTAAATGGATGGTACTAGAAAAAAAAAAATCATACTGAGTGAGGTAACTCAGACCCAGAAATCCAAACATGGTATATGCTCACTGTAAGAGAATAGTAAACACAAAGCAAAGGATGAGCAGGCTACATTCCACAAACTTAGAGAAGCTAGGTAGAGGAAGACCCTAAGAGGGATTGCCCCAGAAAGGGGAAATGGTTAAGATCTGAGTAAACTGGGAGAAGGGTATAGAGGGGAAAACATAGGGGCAGCAACATGAGGGTTTGAGATGGCCGAGTAGGGGAAGGAACAGGAAGGATGAGGAATGAAAGAGATATTTTCTGGAGTAAGCCATCATGGGTCTAGGGAGAATCTGGGTGCTAGGGAAATCAACAAGAACACACAAGGAGATTCTGTCTAAAACTTATAACAATGCTGGAGAGGATGCTGGAACTAGCCTTCCCCTGCAGTCAGATTAGTGACTACCCTAATTGTCATCATAGAACCTACATCCAATGACTGATGGAAGCAGATGCAGACACTTGACCTAACTCCTAAAGTTCAGTTGAAGAGAGGGAGGAACGACTAGAAAAGGAAAGGGGAATCAATAGCACAATGGAGATAACCACAGGAGAGCTGACCCGAGCTAGATCTCAATGCAGACTCTAGACTAACATCTGGAGAATCTGCATGGGACCGAACTAGGCCTTCTGAACCAGGGTAGCAAATGCATAGATCAAGCTGTTAGAGGAAATACTCCCCACCCCTGGCTACCGTACCAAGAATTATTTTAAGTACATGAAATGGCTTCTTAGAGCCTACTCCCTATTGTGAGATGCCTTTCTCACCTTAATCAGGGGAAGGGGCTGAGTCCTGCCTCAACTTGGTATTCTAGCCTGTATTCACTACTCAAGGAAGGCCTCACCCACTTTGAGAAGTGGATGGGGGGTGGTGTAGAGCAGGAGAGCAGAAGAGAGTGGAAATTGTAGATAGTATGTAAAAGGAAAAAAAAAACTTCTTAAATAAGACAAAAGAGAAAAAAAAAAGAAGAGGAAGCATTGTACCGTCTGGACCTATGAATGTTGTATTATCAGTTTCAAAGTTTTCCTATCAAGTGTGTACCAAGTAAAAACATTAGAGCAAGATCTAACAGCAGAAAGAGAACAGAAAATCACCATGTCCCATGTAACATCAATCAGATAAGACATAGTAGCTGACTGAGAGAACAAAGAAAAGTGACACCATCAAATTGGACATTTGTCACATCCAACCGAAATGAGTGAGAGAATCCCACCAAACCAGGCAGGCTGGGGTTTCAAACGGAGGGATTTCTGAGCTGAGGTTCCTTCGTGAAGAGGCTTCTTCTAACTGCTTGTTCTCACAGCAAGCAGACCATTGGATGCCATGAAGATAAATAACACTGACCTGATTTGAAAAGATGTTTCAAATAAGCATGCTGGGTATGGAGAAAAGAGTCTTTCCCTGCTCCCAAAATTTGCTTTTAACAACAACAAAAAAAGCACAACAATGACAACTTACTATTATAATTTATATTAAGCAAACCAAAGTGTTGGGCAGCAGGTGACTAGTTGGCTCTACCAGAATCCAAATTTATGGCAAAAACCAAAACTTCAGTACTTTTCAGATTAGCCTAAAGGGAATATAACAAATTTTAAGCATCTTTCTAAAACTTGACTGAGAAAAAGTATATATTTAATACAAAAGGAAATGAAATTTTTTTTATACATAAGTTACTTTCTGCAGTCACATCTGGTGTCTGTTTTATATTTTAGTGTATGAAACTCGGGGCTTTAAATGTCACTTTGAATTTTTCTATATGCCAGATCTTTAGCTTACTAAAAGAAATTATATTCAGGTGTGCCCAACCTTTTGAAATTGCAAAAATGCTATCATCTACAGATTAATGATCAAGAATCACACAACTGAGTCCCTGCTCCCCATTACTTAAGCTATTGTGAACTTTTTTCATAGGGTAGCAGTTTTGTGAGGGGCTGCATTCATATTGTTTCTAAACCTGATGGATGCTAGCAAACTGTAGGCTTAGAAGTTCTAAAAAAGAATGAGAAACTATGTTCCAAGTTAATAGACAGTGTCTTCTAGTTAGTAAGCCATGCCTTAGTGCACAAATGGAGTAAGATCATTCGCAGCTACTCTTGCTTGCATGGAAAAGACACTGCTGGTCAAGGAGCCCTTCAGATATGTCACTTTTCTGGATTTGAGTTTCCTTTTGGCCCATTTGATAACTATCTCAAGCAAGTTGTTTAACTAAGGGTCTCAGCATTGTCATCTGTAAAATTTGCACCAATGAGTTAGACTAATAAACAGCTGAATTGTGTTGCAGCTGAATCCTAACTCATTCACTTGCTGATACATTTCTAAAGCAGATCCCATGTGTCCTATACATTATTTGCAAATGTACGCTGTGACTTTAAGTCGAAATGGTAACAGCTTCCCTGAAGTGGTAGAACCACATGCCTAAGGAGACTTTCTTCCTGAGCAAGAAGGAATAAGGAGATTTTCTGAGGTCTGAATGGTTTCTACAAGTTTCTGTATTGGAAACTGCATCCCCAGCATGGTCAGGCTGAGATCTGCACCCCTGCAAAGAAGGGTGATTTGATCATGAGAGTTCTGCCCTCAAGAATGAGTTTAGTTGCTCTTGCAGAGGGTAGGTTTACAAGAAAACTGGGGAGAGCCTTTACTGCATGTCTCACCTTTTACCTCCCATGCCCTTTTGCCTTTTCAGTGAGATGATACAATATGGAAACTCTCAAGAGATGCCAGCACCATGCTTTTGAAATTCCCAGCATGCAGAACTCTGAACAGAAGAAATATCTGCTTTTATAAATTACCCAGACTTGAGTTTGCTGGTACAGCTGTGGAAAACACACTAAAGTATTAGAAACAATATCACTAAGGTTTGCCTTTGGTGTGTTTATTGTCACATATGTAAATAATCCTCAAATTTGGTTTGTTTTTAAGGATTTATTTAAAGTGACCTTACTGTGAACTTAAATAGTTCTGTATTTAGCAACATCCTAAGATGTCATCAGAAACTGATATAGAACTGTAAGAAAATACTCATTCTGTGACCTTTGTATAACCCAAAAGATTGGTACCAACATCCATACATAAAAGAATATTTTAATATTTTTTTCACACAGTTTTTTCCTCTATTTACATGATATAAAATATTTTCATAAAAATTTCACAACCACTCTTTTATTATATTTTCAAAGAATTTCCCCTGCTTCCCGTCCCTTTTCCTTAAAGGTAAATTGAAAAAAGAAGCCTCGATATTGAAACCTCATGCAATTAACTTTTCAAAGGAATGGTTTCCATCTGTCTGTAGGTGTGTGAGCTGCATGAATGCAGTGAGTCTGAGGCTGACAGGGGTGAGGAGTCACTCTTGTTCTCTCAATTCTCCACAAATAAGCCAAAGCAGTTGCTCTGAGTTTAGCCTGCTACTTCCCTCCCTTCATATGTTGGAATCTTAATCCTCGGGCAATGGTAGTAATAGCAGGAGCCTTTGGGAAAGTGTTAGGTCAGGGGTGAAGACCTTGTGAATGCTATAAGGGCCTTATAAAATAAGCACGTGGGAGTGCCATTTATGAACCAGGACTTGGGTGCTCAGCACACACTAAATATGCAGGCATTTGGACTTGAATGACCTAACCTCATTACTTAAGTACCTTGAGAAATACTTACACACACACACACACACACACACACACACACACACACACACACACACCACCCACTCAATGCTATTTTATTAAAGCTTGTCTGGAAGAAAGAGAAGCAACAGTATCATAGAGTAAGAATGTTGTTTTCACAAGCACCCCAAAAGCATAAGAGCAGTTATGAAAGTGGATTAATATGTAGACATAAGAAAAAGTTTAATGCTGTTATAAAAAGTATACCTTTACATGGACAAACTATAAAGGAAAGCGCTAATGTAAACCAAGAAAAACAGTGTAAGAGAGACAAGAGATCAGTCATCTCAGAGACTATGAATGTTCATAAAAAGAATGTGCGTAGAAAGATGAACAATAAAAGCCATTTTGACAAGCAACACATTACTGAGAAACGGAAAGGGTTACATCATAAAATGTCAATGACCTTCACTGTATTATTTCTATGTCCCAGTGTTCCTCAGAGTATCAACCTTGGGAGTAATAAATTAGGATATTTGCATGAAGATATTTCTAAGAAGGTGTTAATGATAAGGCACAGGTTTCTCCTGAACGTTTGTAGTAAAATAAAAAGAAAAAAAAGAGAGAGGAAACACACTCAAACAGTTCTTAATCAGAATATAAGAGAAATTCTTAGCTTAATAGTTCAAAACCTGAGAAGGTGTGTTGGGAAGAATCATCAAGTGTGTGGTCAGCTGACTAGTGCTGAGGTTAAAAAGTGTGGGACAGCTGCTTTTCAGAAACACGATGCAAAGACTGTATACACTTCTAGAGGATGCTCAACATTGCCACATGCATCACACCTCAAGCTGCCAGTACATAACACTTGTTTCAAAAGAAGGGATATGAGTACTTGCTGCCCTGTACCCTGTAGTGCTCTGTTCACTCTACTCTGTCAGGGTGTTCCTTCATTGCTTCAGGCATAGCTTCAATGATCTCTGGAAAGCTCAAGGTTTCTCCTATACAGTGGAGGTCCTGTATGTGGCTGCCTCCTGCTAGGGGATTTCAAAGATTCCCTGCTGAGGGATTGGTTTAACTTTCAGACTAACAGATTAACAAAAACTGCACATCTAGTCCTAGATGGCTATAGCTACATGACCAACAAATAAAGCTTCTTTTGAGGTGGGACTAAGACTACTTTTGGAGACAGAGCTGCTGAGTGACACAGCGGCAGCATCATTCACCATTTTGCCTTAACTTCGAATCCAGGCATCTGCTCTAGTGAGTACACACATCAGAGAATTGAACCAATAAAGATGGTTCTGCTTTTGGACTTGCTCAGAGCCCAGTTACCTCTTTCTCCATTTCTACTTCTCTTGTGCTGGGAATGTCAGCTATGCCCATCTGTGTGTTAAAACACATAGGATGTTTGATTTCACCAGCTCATAGCTAGATACCCACTTGTCAAGAAGAGATGGTGGCTGATTTAGATAATTTTTTGATCCAAGATTAACCTTTAATTTGGGTTGATGCTGAAACATATAAAAATTTGGAGTTTTTTTTAAATACAAAGAATCTGTTTTACATATGAATAAGACATAAAGTTAAGAGACGTGGGCCAAAAGTAACATGGCCTGAATGATTGTGGTCCACATGAAAATTTGTATGACTATATATATTTTAGTTATTTACTCACATAGAATTCATACCCCACCTGCCTCAAAAAACATGTATTACAAGGACAACAAAAAATCACAGTAGTATAAACTTCATAGGCTTTAAAGCATAGTAATAAATTCTGCTAATGAATGGTACATAGTACTTCCTCTTCAGGTTGACTGATGCCTTCAGCATTACTAAAGGATATTTCACCCCGATAACCCAAGGCACAGGATTATGTATATTAACCTTCAAAAACGTCACAGTGGGAGGTAACTTTTTTTGTGAGGTGACAACATTTTTGAAAGAAATTTAAATAAGTAATTTTTGTACATTTAAAAAATAGGATTTTAGCTACTGAAATTAATGTCAGAGTCTTCAATTTGATCCCATTAATCAACATACAATTACCAAGGTATTTTTAGTACTGTAGCTCTATAGTGGAGCTTGATGACACCACACATTCCTTTATTATAGAGAAATTTTTTTGGCTTTCCTGGGATTTTGTTTTTTCTTATAAATTTGAGTATTTGTTCTATTGAGGTCTGTGAAGAATTGTGTTGGAATTTTGATGGGTATTGAATTGATCTGTAGATTGCTTTTAGTAAGATTGCCATTTTTTACTATGTTGATTCTATCTATCCAAAAGTATGAAAGATCTTTTTACTTTCTGATATCTTTTTCAATTTCTTTCTTCAAAGTCTTAAAGTTCTTGTCATACAGGTTTTTCATTTGTTTGGTTAGAGTTACCTCCAGATATTTTATGTTATTCGTGGCTATTATAAAGGGTGGTAGAAAGGTTCTCTGTATGCTAAAATAAAGGAGCTGTTTTGGCGTACGAACAGCACCATAGAAGTGGGTGGAAAATCAGAGGATAGACAGGTGGAAGAAGGGTGGAGTCAGTCAGTCTTCATCTGACCCATGAGGAAGAGTCATGTAAGGAATACAAGTGAGTCAAGGGCCGGGCCACATGGCAGATACAATACTAGAAATGGGTTGAATTAAGATGAAAGAGCTAGCTAGTAATGTGCTTGAGACATTGGCCAAACAGTATGAAATTAATATAAGCATCTGATTCATTTCTTTGGGGGACAAAAGCCGCTGCGGGCAAGGTCCAAACCTCTGACCCAAACGGGCTGGGAAATTTTCTACAACAAGGGTGATGAGTCTCTGTTTTCTTTCTCAGCCTGTTTATCATTTGTATATAGGAAGGCTACTGATTATTTTGCGTTCATCTTGTATCCTGACATATTATTGAAGGTGCTTATGAGCTGTAGGAGTTCCCTGGTAGAATATCTGATCATTTATGTATACTATCATATCATCTGCAAATAAGGAAAGTTTGACTTCTCCCTTTCCAATCTGTGTCACCTTGATGTCCTTATATTATCTTATTGCTCTAGTTAGAACGTTGGAGAGAGTGGCCTTGTCATATTCCTGATTCTAATGGAATCATTTTGAGTTTCTATTTAGTTTGATGTTGACTTTTGACTTGCTGTAAATTGCCTTTATTATGTTTAGCTATGTTCCTTGTATCCCTCATTTCTCTGACACCTTTAACATGAAGGGTGTTGAATTTTGTTGAAGGCTTTTTCAGTATCTAGTGAGATGATTTTTTTTTTCCTTTCAGTTTGTTTATATAGTGGACTACACTGATAGATTTTTTTATATGATGAATCATTTCTACATCTCTGGGATGAAGCTTATTTGATCGTAGTGGATGATGGTGTTTTTTTTATTTGTTCTTAGATTTGATTTACTAATAATTTATTGAATATTATTGCATCAATGTTCATAAGTGAGATTGGCCTGTAATTCTCTTTCTTATTTGCATCTTTGTGTGATTTGGGTATCAGGGTGACTGTAGTCTCATAAAAAAGAATTTGACAATGTTTCTTCTGTTTCTATTGTGTGAAGCAATTTTTAAGAGTATTGGTATTAGATCTACAGGGGTTATAGGTCTATTTAAATTGTTTATCTGATCTTAGTTTAATTTTGGTATGTGCTACCTGGTCAAAGAATTGCTCATTTCTTTTAGATTTTCCAAATTTATGAAGTACAGGTTTTCAAAGTATGACCTAATGATTCCCTAGATTTCCTCAATGTCTGTTGTTATGTCCCTCTTTTTATTTCTGATTATGTTAATTTGAATATTCTCACTCTGTCTTTTGGTTAGTTTGGATAAGAGTTTGTTTATCTTACTGATTTTTGCAAACAACCAACTCTTTTTTCATTAATTCTTTGTATTGTACGTTTTGTTTTTATTTTATTGACTTCAATTCTCAGTTTGATTATTTCCTGGTGTCTACTTCTCCTGGGTGAGTTTGCTTCCTTTTGTTCTAGAGCTTTCAAATGTGCTGTTAACTCCCTAGTGTGAGATTTCTCCAAATTCTTTATATAGGCATTCAATTCTATGAATTTTCCTCTTAGCACTGCTTTTATAGTGCTCTATAAGTTTGGGTATGTTGTGGATTCATTTCCATTGAATTCTAAAAAGTCTTTAATTTCTTTCTTTCTTGACCCAGTGGTGATTCATTTGAACATTGTTCAAATTCCATGAGTTTGTGAGCTTTCTGTAACTTGTGTTGCTGTTGAATTCTAACTTTAAGCCATGGTGATCTGATAAAGTACAGGGGATTATTCCAATTTTTTTGTAACTGTTGGGATTTGCTTTGTGACTGAGTATGTGGTCAACTTTAGAGGAGGTTTCATGAGGTGCTGAGAAGAAGGCATATTCTTTTGTGTTTGAGTGAAATGTTCTATAAATGTCTGTTAAGTCCATTGAATCATAACATCTGTTAGTTCCTTCATTTCTCTGTTAAGTTTCTGTCTGGCTGACTTGTCCATTGATGAAAGAGGAGTGTTGAAGTCTCCTACTTTCGGTGTGTGGGGTTTGATGTGTGATTTAAGTTTTAGTAGTATTTCTTTTATAAATGTGGGGTGCCCTTGTATTTGGGACATAAGTGTTTAGAATTCAGACTTCATCTTGATGGATTTTTCTGTGATGAATCTGAAATGTCCTTCTTCATCTCTTTTGATTATTTTTAGTTTTTAAAGGGATTTCTACAATCTTGCTTCAGTTATTCTACTGGTTCTTGAGATGATGAGAGGCACAATGATGGAAGCAAATTTATTTCTGCATTTTCAGAGTCCATCTGTTTCTATCATTCCAGAGGGTGAGCTGGAACACATTCAATAGCCCCTCTGGCATAAGCACCTTCTCCAGTTATGTAATCATAACAAAATAAGTAAGATCCTTCATTATCATTATTGTCAGTATATGAGAAGGCACTATGACCATCTACCCCATGAAAGATAATTGAAGACATTTTTTGCTTATAATTTTGACTACAGTAAACATTCTATAAATTATCTGGATCATGATTACCATGGTATGGTATGGGAGAATCTCCTGAGCAACTAAATTTTTTATAGGAACTGAATAATTGAAAACTCTCTCCATGACTATTCTCCTGGGTGGTGACTGAGTTTATGACTGTGGGCTCATCAGACCTGGAGTAAAACATTTAAAAGTTCCAAGTCTTCAGAGACAAACATTTTAGTTACTTATTTATGTATAATTCATACCCCACCTGGCTCAAAACATGAGTTACAACAAAGAAAAAGTCACAATAATATATACTTGATTGGTAGGTACTAAAGGCACCTTATTACATAGTAATAAGCTATGTAATAACTGGTGTATAGTATTTTCTCTCTCTTTGGGTTGACTTCAGTTGTTCCTTCAAGAACTATTCCAGGTTATTCCTTCCTCAGTGCCTCCAGAAGCAGGAAGGGTAGAACAAAACACTTAAACACTTAGAGTTAAAAACAGCATCAGCCATCAGCAATGTCTTTCAGTATGTAATGAACTCAGTTCAATTTCTAAATAGATAGACTCAATGATTTCAAACATTACATTTCTTCCTATTACAAACCATTTATAGATAAGCTTGTTAGAAATACAAAGGGTTAAAGGAGGATTTTTTCTTTCCTGGAAGAGGTGGAAATGATACATGTATTTATGCAAAATATCAGAAGTAGCCTCCATTAAATTATTGTCTAATTTCTAACTATAGAATAACTACTTAGAAGAATAAAATGGGACAGCCGATCCATCCCATTTTAAAAGATATGAGCTTAGGTACTTAATTCTATCACTGTATGTAGAAATCTATTTCCCTCTTTTCCTTCTTTTTAGAAAATCTTTGTTTAATAATGCTCAGTAAATTAGGCCTTCATAAGCTTGGCTTTATCCCATCCATCCAGTTTCCATGCCTTGTGTGTGTGTGTGTGTGTGTGTGTGTGTGTGTGTGTGTGTGTGTGTGTGTGTGTGTTTTCCCCACCTTCTTAGACTACCTATTCAGATTC
This sequence comes from Sigmodon hispidus, assembly GCA_004025045.1. Classification (NCBI taxonomy): domain Eukaryota; kingdom Metazoa; phylum Chordata; class Mammalia; order Rodentia; family Cricetidae; genus Sigmodon; species Sigmodon hispidus. The sequence continues at coordinate 77,752 of PVIH01004789.1, read as the reverse complement.
TCTGATTTGAAATGTTAATTAAGATGGGCCTGGCCTCAGGTTACAGTTTGTATCTCTTTTTACATGCAAAGGGAAATGCTAAGTAGGCTATTTAGCATCTAGGGGCCAAGAGAGAGGCTTTCAGAGAGACTCCAAAGTTCCTGCAGATCCCAGGCCTTTTCTCCAACTCCTGAGGTAAGACAGGTGGCTGAATTGAGTTCTCTTTCATGCAGTGGCAAGTGGGGTTAATGTTTGGCCACCTTTTCCTTTCCTAATCTCCTTAAATTTGTAAGAAACTACAATAGATATGAGGTTATTTTATTATCTGGTTCATAAAGTCTAGATACTCACACAATCTACTTTACAGACTTAAATAGTCAAAGATGTTGAATAACTTTGAAATTAGAATTAGACTTTAGGGATTTTTTTTTAGTGGAGTTTTTACTTCAAGTCTTTTGGCAACTTTTCTGAAACCTAGAGATGATATTAGTAATATCCTGAAATGTAGTTGCTAGTATTTCTCTATACTTGATATTGTGTGCATACAAATGGGTGGGTGGCAGGGAATAGTGTGTATGGGGTTGTAAATTGACTTAATACACAGGCCTACTGGCAAGGAAGGTTTAGAAAGGCAAAATCTACATTTGAAAGCAAGGGCATCCTAGACTTTAACTTTAAATCATGTAAGATGTGGCACAAAGAAATTAATATTGTTGTGGAAAAGTATTCTAAATTAGCCTCTAGAGACAGAAATTGCAAAATAAATGCAAAAGTTATAACTTTAATTACTGCTGTGGAACCTTTGAGATTTTGAAACGTGTATTTATAGAAATAACACTGGAAAGTATTCTCAGACTCTTTTGATTATAATGTTGGAGATGAGAACGGGTAGGTTTCATTATTCTCATACTTGAGATGTTTAAAGTTTTCCCTTTTATTAACATGAACATATTTCGTCTGGAGAGGATATTCATTCAACCATACACAAAAGTATTGAGTAAGGAACGTCTTCTCCGGGGGGGGGGGAGTCTCAGCTCTCTTGTTCTTTTCCTCACAGTGAGACAGTCTTTCTTTCAAGCAGGAGTTCATTGTGTTGTACTTGAGGCCTCCACACAGCCTTAGACAGACACTGTGCTATCATTCAACCTTTCAATATGATGATAAGGATGCACACTTCAGACTCTCCCTGATTTGGAATTAACTAGTTAGGCTGTTCATGCTAAATCAGGAAGGATAAAACCTTTAAATACTTTGAACAACTGGCATATGGGGCAAATACTTTGTAATTACCTGAAAAATATAAATAAATAAATAAATAGATAGATAGATAGATAGATAGATAGATAGATAGATAGATAGATAGATGGGAGATTTGTGTGTGCCTGGCACATGAGGATTCCCAGAGAGAGATAGTGTGAACATATAGTGATTCAGTTAGAACACAGCTCAGAAAGAGTCATGTAGTTCAAGTAAGAAATTTTAGCCCACAACCAGAGAAAACATACTCATTTTCAGAGTGATTAGATTTTTTTGAAAAATAAATTACAGCAATTTTAAGCATTGAAAGTGATGGCTTGTGACTCCTTAAGCAATGACAAACTAATTCTGACTGAGCTTTAGAATTCTTTTCTTTGAATGTCTTTTTCAAAAACATTTCTTTCTTGTTGCAATATCTGATAAATGGCTAGTTTTGTGTAGCTCGCATGATTTTTTGATTTGCTTTCTGGCTACTGCTGATAAGGGAGTGTATGTAATACTTGAGACAGAGAAAATTAAAAAAAAAAACTGTAGAATTTGACTCTTCACTATCAAGGGGCTTTTATTTTTCTTTTTCTTTTTCTTCTTTTTTACTTTCTTTTTTTTAAGTTAGTCTCTACAAATGAAGTATAATTTAAAGAAGAGTAAAAAAAGAAATTTTGTAGGCACAGACCAAAAATTATTATCAATTGTATTCACTTACAAATATATCCTCTCTACTTTGCCAATTTTCAGTGGTCAACCGAGTAATTCTTGACTGATAGGACGATAAAACCAGTTAAGACAATTGTCATCAAAATGTACATCAACACTATCATCACTTTTTGGAAGGTTTAGAAAATCCTCATTCTGCATGAGGCCACATTTCCAGAATGCCTAAACTGAACTTTTCTTTCATGGTTTTTCTTACTCCTTCCTTGTGACTTTCCCAGTCAATGATAATGATGATACACTCAGGCCATTCCTCTTCACATGAAAGCATTTAAATAAAGTTTCTTGGAGCACAAATGAGATGCAGCATATTTACATTTTTATTTGATGAAGCCTGTTCCTGCTATCTTTGTTCTTAATTTGGTCTCAAAAGAATTAGCACTAAGAGGAAAAATAGTCTGTAAATATGTATGAAATCAAATATAGAGGGTAAGCTAAAAGGTACTGGCTGCCAACAGAGCTTAGCTGCAGGAGGCAAAATTTTCACCATGGTTTTCTCTTCTGCTGAAAACCCAGTGCCTTCCTTCTAGATTATTTAATCCTCAAAACGAACATCAAAGTCTCCCATCAGGTGGCACATGTCATTATAGGCAGTTGAATGTCAAAGATCTAGTTTAAAGATTTTTGAAAAATGTAAAAACATAATAGAGCCCAGATAATAACACAGCAGAGAGAGTTCCTGCTCTGTGCCTTCTAGCAAAGTTGCAGGCATCATGGGCTGTGGCTAATCTCTGTGGCAAGGGGAACAGCACATTCTGCAGCCTGGGAGTGTATGACATTTGTCCAACTGCTAGAAATGAGATGCTTATGCTGGGTTCCAGACCCATATTAGCTTGCTAGCTCTCTCAATTCCACCCTACACCTGTGGCTCAGGAGAACTCAGGCCCAATTAGGCAGTGGAACAACCTATGCAAAATATGTAAGAGGCACTTTCTGTCCTTCTGTGCAATGCAATAAGCAGCCTTCAGCACTAACTCTCTCCTGTTCAGCCTCATTTTTCAATCCTTGGCAAGGACAAATTACTTGTAATGATTACATCAACTGTTTTAAGTGATTATATCATTGAGAATTTAGTTTACAAAAACCTTTAACACATTTATTTTGTACTTCAGATGCCAGCTTTTGTGTTAGTGAGACAGTGAAGCATATGGGAAGAGACAAAAGCTATAAGATCAGTTGGAGCAGTCATACACAAGGGACTTGAGGGTTTCAAAGGTCACATGCTAGGTGTAGAAACTGCCTGAAATGTTCTTGTGGGGCCCTCCAGACTGTATTCATTCATATGAAGATGTTTAGCTGAATAAGAGAAAGATATTATAAAAGGTTAACCCATAGCCATCATCCATAATGAGCCAATATCAGTCCACTCATTGTCATGATCCTACATCCTTCCACTTCTTACATTGGAATTTTTAGGTGTTTGTAGGTGTTTGTATTTGAAAGATCTTTCTGACTTGTACTTTGTACACAGAATTGTGCTTTCTAGATTTCTTTTTCATATGGGAAAAAAAGAAAATTAGAATCATTGAAGAATGCCAGCTGCCAAGTACCTCCCCTCTTAATTAAGCAACACCAAATCCCTCACTGTAATCTGCCCAGCAACAAGACGCTCCCAGGCTCCTCTGGGGAGACATCATTATAGGGTATTAATTCAGGACTCCCAGTGATCTGGGACACTGTATCACCACACAACGGTGGTATTAAATACATTATTTAAATGTATAAGCATTTGGGGATGCATTTTGGCGTAAACACGCTACATTAAATAAAATTTTGTTTGATGAATAGAATTGTATGGGAGAAATGGTCCATGGTCCTCCACGCACAATTTTAAGCATGCTCCAAGTTTTGGACAGCCATCGCTTTCCTGGCTGGCTTTGCTCTTTTGTCTGTCTCGTTGCATTGTAAGCCTTATCTGGAAAGGAGAAGGGCATGGAATGGTTCTGAGGACTCGCTCTTTGGAGTGCTGTAAAAGTCCGGAGCAAATGTGTCTCCCAGATGTTGCCTTCTTTTCCCCTGGAAACGCTGTCACATGAAAGATAGAGAAAGAATGGTCAGGAGGCCCTGTTGACTACAGGCACTAATATTCTCACAGGGGTGGCTATTTGCATCTCTGCCCAGCTGGAAAATGTTGTCTGTTGTGGTAACACAGCTTCTTCACTTGTAAGAAATGCTTGTCTCTGTTGGAGGGCTCAGGGAGATATTCTTCGCACAAAATCCCCTTACAGAGCCGCCAATCCCTCTGGGGCCTCCCCTGCCCAGTTAGGGTCGTCCTGAACTCTCCGGTTCCTCCTTGGTGTGTGTGTGATTGGGACCCGTATTAATGGCTGTGACCGTGACTTTTCTCTTTGGGGATTTGGCCTTTTTTCATTTGGTAGGAGTCTCAGACTGCGCTTTGTCACAGAGAATTATCCTGTGGCAGTGGGTTGGGGAGATAAGTCTTTGTTGCGACATAAAACACATACAGGCCAAAGTGTGGAAAATTGAAATGACAAGGGTGCCGGGGTGTTGTTTCTTACTTTCGGTCAAATGTTCAGACATAGGAAGTAAGGTATGCCCTGGCTCCTTTGCATGCTGAGGCAAACCTGCTTCCAGTGTTCTCAGAGTGTAGGAATACATGGTAAAAACCAGGTGCCTGTGAAAAACAATACCACTGGCCTTCCGGTTCTGTAAGGTCTGTGGGACCCATTGCCTGCTTGGATTTGCTGTGGTAGGGAAGAGAGATCCAAGTGTATAGAAAACAGGGTGAAGCTCTCTAGGGAAGGTTATTAAAGCTGATGTATTGTAGAAATATTTCTGAATAACGCGAAATCCCACTGTACTGTTGCTTCACTGACTTTGTGCTCCTTTCCCTTTGCTAGGAACAGTTCAGTATCCTCCTGTCGTCCTTGAACAAGACAGTAGTGTGTGTCTTACTGCTAATATCTAACTTACTGATAATATCTAATGTGATGTTTTGTTTTTTCTGTGACACAGAGAATATTCTGATTAGATTTAAGTAAGACTTCGACACCTTTAGGACTGTGGCTTAATAATTTTGAAGTATACATGAAATGTAGTCTGGAGTCACAGTTGTTCACATTAGAATCACTCAGTGCTTATGCCCGCATAGCACAGGGGTGGGTGGGAGTTTAGAAAGGAAAACTACTTAGAATTGTACTCTGCCTTCCAGACACATTTGAGAGATATATGGTTGAATTATTTCTACTTTCTTCTTAAATATAATTTAAATTCTGTTTCTTGTGGCTCTAGAATTCATAGTATATTAATGCTATTAAGTGTTGTGGGTGTTACAGGTTTTATTCTGTGGCAATGAACATTTTTAGCAAATAAAGTTAATTTGTACTGACTAATTCCCCTGTAAAATCTGGAATTTTTAAATATAAAAATGTAAATGGAAACAACATAGCTTTGTTTATGTAAAACTTAAAATTGAAGAGCATGAATTTACATACATACAAACTGTGTCTTTTCTAATAATGCAAATAACCAGGTTGTGTGTGACACTAAAAAAATTAAGGAAATACATAAACTATTTAAGAAAAAGTCATATATCCATACCCACAGGAATAAGTATTACTGAGGAATAAATATAATTGTAAAACATCTCATGAAAATAACATACTAAATATTTTCTTTTGTAGAATCTATGCCCTCTTAAATATATTCTTACTCTAGTGACTTTCAGTGACATAAATCATAGTTAAAATCATTCTTTTTCTTTGTGTGAAACTAATAATGTGAGTCTGGAGAGGTAAACTAAATGATGAAAGACCACAAGATTCAATGAACAAGGGAAAATAACTTCTCCTAACTTAAGTTTTCTTCTTTTCCACATTGAAAGAGTAAACTGTGAGTTCTACGCCTTTTCCTAATTCTCACAATCTTTCACTTTTTTTTCTTCCTTGGCCACGGGCAGTTCTTGGGAATCTTGTCAGTTTTATTCCTAGTATGAGAATTCCCTCCATATGTTAGCAGTGTAGTTAGCTTCTTACTTATACAACTCATTAAAAAAAAAAAAAAAAAACACTTATTTTGTTACCAAATACGTTCAGAATTGATCCAAAATAGAAAGCTTTGTACCAATTAAATTTTATGTCAGGAATAAATAAAAAATCTGTTTGTGGGCTTTAAACATTTCCATTAATTTGACTTTATAACATGATACTTGTTTTACAATATGCTAAATCATTAACAAAATAACTTTTTTGACCTTTAAGTTATATACTCTAAAACTGAAAGGAAATCCTCATTAGATGTCCTTACACTCTTCAAATAAGGCCTTTTATTTTCTATTTTAAAATATAATAATTACTTACCTATGTATTTACCATTTTAGTTTTTACTTATACATCTTTAAACATCAAAAAATGAATTTAAACATCAGAAAGTGAAAGGCTATTATTAAACAATATTGTAAAAGGGAGCATTTGCATTTCAGACTGTTTGAAAAGAGCACAATGTCTTGTATCATCTACCATACAAGACCCTATATAGTCATCGTTTTACTTAATTTATAAAATAAAGGTTTTATTCTGTTATCAAGTGAAATAACCCAAATGTAAAGGTTCTCACCACTTCAAGGTTGTATACCCAGCGCCGGACTGTCCGGACCACACTGTCTCTGTCACAGTACATTTGCATTCACTAATTTGAAAAAGCAAACAACAAAAACCAACACTGTTGTAACTAACTGAACTAAACCAGGGAACTTCTTTGGTAGAGGCCTACGTGAGCTTAGGGAGTCAGAGGAAGGGATTCCTATGTCTGCATTTTAACAGTGGGAGTGGGAAAGAGATTTTTGTGTTTGTTTTTAAATTTTATTTTCTGACTCAAATCCACCCTTCCCACAAAAAATCCATCCCACTGTTCCTTGGAAGCAATCCTCACAATACAACTTGCTCCATTTCTAAATGCATGGGTGGTACAAAAATATGGGTATCCCAGGGCCGCAAGGACGCCCCAAGCGCACCGCATCTCCTTTCTGACTCTGCAGGCATGAACTTGGCTCTTTCAAAGTGGCTGCATTTCCCAGCTCTGCATTTACCAGCCCCAGAATAGGATAGATTTCAATAGCCCTGAAGTTATGTCAGAAAAGATAATCTGAAGAAGTCCACACTGACTTAAACTGGGAAGATTAAAGCCCGTCCCCTTTTCTGCTTCTCTTTGCTGCTCCATTTCTGTGGATCTGTTTGGGGAATCGTGAGGCTTTGTTCCATAAACCAAAAGCCATTTAAACTCTCTCTCTCTCTCTCTCTCTCTCTCTCTCTCTCTCTCTCTCTCTCTCTCTCTCTCTCTCTCTCTCTCTCTGTGTGTGTGTGTGTGTTCTCCTTTTGTTTCTGGTTTGTAGAGTTTTATGGTGCTTTTCTAGATCTTTTTATAATTACCCCAAATAAAATTTAAAGTGATAATTGCTTATGGGGATTATCGTTTTTGTTATTTGGAGAATTTTTTGTAATTCTAATGTTTTCTTGCTTTAGGATATTGAAATCAAGCAAAGAAAATAAACATTAAGTCGTACATATTTTCAATTGGTTATATCTTCCTTCTAATCCCATAGATAAATGAACTGGGGCTGATGTTTTTGTTTCTTAAACACTGTAAATTACTCTTTAGTTTTTCTTCTGTTCAGTTATTTTTTAAAGTCACAAAAAGACTTGCCCCTAGGAATAACATCATTGAAGAGTGTTAGTCTTACACTACTGCAGAGTGCAATAGTTGAATAAGAAGACACTATTGTACAGAAGGTTCACACCTAACTCACATACTTTCACCTGATGGCTACATGACACTGAGTTGGAAAGGTGAACCCTCCCTCAAAAATAATGGGGAGTGAAATACCATCTTTTAGATAGATTTCAGAATTGTCATTGTCTCATCCTTCATGCATGATGAAACAAAACATGTTCAAATAAAAATATGTAAAATAAATATTAGGGATTATGCAAATATGTTTAAAATATAACCAAGTCTCTTGAATGGTACTTTATGTTTCTTGCTTCAAACAATACCTTGAATGAAATACAAGACTATCTGGATATAACCTTCTTTCACGCTGAATGCAAAAAACATATTTTCTCTTCTCTGACTCGTTTACTTTAAATATGAATGGATTCACTTCCCAGTAATATATTTCTGACTGCCTACCATTGCATAATACCACAGAGAAAGTACAGGCACCATAAGGGAAAGGGGAGGTTATCAGACAGAAGTTTTCAGGACAGATGATGCTATTTGTGTGAAAAGGAGAGCTGATAACAGACAGTGTAGTTTAAGATTTAAGCTACATGCTTCAGATCACACACACACACACACACACACACACACACACACTTTCAAAAGCAACCAGCAACCACTACTAATCAGAATGGTTCTTAAGTGAAAGAGAAAATAAACGACAAGGAAATTGTAACTAGAAAGAGTACTGAGCCTCTGTGAGACTTCAAAAGGTACAGATGGCTAGAGAATGCACAGGCCCCTGAGACTGAGGAATGAAAGCGATAGACGTGCTCTCTAGCGTTGTTTCTCCTGACCTCATGCCAAGGTTAAAACTGAAGAGTTTCCTTATGACTTTGAAACAGAGTTAAGGTGAAAGAATACCGTGCAAGCAGATAAGAGGCCTGGACCCTTCCTTTCCTTCGCAGTACAGCTTCTTTAGGGAAGCATTTGAACCTCTCCAATGTGCTCCCACCTGTGTCCTGAGTTTAGATAGTTATATTGTACAGGTGTCTTTAACTTCTGTCACCTTGTATTCTGACCAGTGACAGGCTATGGTGCTGGGGCCTGGATCAGACAGATGTTTATGTATAACTATATCCTTGTCAGAGTGGTCCTGGTCTCTATCATTAACCAAAGTAAGTGCTAGAAAAATAGTAGCAGAGCCTATTGGTACTGAGAGACACGCCTGTTAACTTCCTATGTAGAATGTTCAATGATATTGTGTGAGGCTGGCTGTGCTCTTCATACCACACAAAGTCACACTTTAGATCATCCGATGTTGTCATTAAGAGCGGCATGCAATCTATGAGCAGCATGCTTAAACTTCTAAGCTGTATTTGTTAATATTTTTTTCCTTTCTGTGGTGCCTTAATTCTCTTCTGAAACAATAAAACATAACAATTCTGTCAATCCCAATAATAAGTTATTTATGATTCTTTTAAAGTATATATGCTATTTTAGTTCTCTTATAAAGTATACCCCTGAAAAAAGAATATGAACACTAATTCTAAACTTTGTCTTTGAAAATAGGCTTGCTTGTCTGCGTGAAGTGTCTTATAGTTTCAGTCTCTCATACAAATGTGACTTGCCCAGAGACCAATTCTATGAGTTGCCTATTTGTATAATTTTTTTTTCAGTAATTGCTTCACCTATTCTATTTAAAATTAAATCAGTCTTCATAACAGCAACATTTACAAATTATTAGATTAAAAATAGTGTATATTTCTTGATCTGATTTTAAGAGAGGTGCTAAGAATGAGTACTTGTAGAAGAGTGGTGGAGTATATTTTACATACACAAGACTGTGGTGGCTCTAATTTCAACCACAAACAGTAAGTAACTAAAATGAGATTCTTCACAGAAAGTGAGAAGACTTAAGAAATCCGTCTTAGGAGGGAAAAAGGAAGCTCACTTTGAAAATACATCTTCCGCAGGCCTAACTCAAGGGCGCTGTACTGAGGAAGTACATACAGAGCAGCCGTTCAAGGTTTGTGTCAAAGGCAGGTACTGCCACTCTGCCTGGAAGCCCTTTGGAGTCCTTCCTCACAGAGACCCAAAATGATCTCTTTAAACCTGAGCAAGGTACTCTCCTGTTGAAGATTTTTTCAATGAAATCAGAAAACTGCCTAGGCACATTCTCTAAGGACTTGACTTTTCTGACAAAGGTTTAAGCCATAGAGGAAAAGTCTCCGACATTTCCTCAGTGGTAGACATGTGATAAGAATGGAGGCATAAGGACTGATGACTAAGTGGGGGAAACCAAAGAAGGCTTAGTAAAAATGAAATGATGAAAACATAGAAAAAAAAAAGGAAAATCTGGTTCACACCCAATTGCTTTTTGAGGGTCAAATCTACTAAGAAAAATACAAGGCCTGGCCTAAATGATTAACCCTGAGTTACGAAGGCTTTGTTTTAACCTAAAAGCTATTTGATGCACAGAGCAATGTCTGCACATGACATAACTAGGCTGTGCTGAGCCTGGAGATTTAATTGCATCCTTGGGTCAGTTGCAGGGATTCTTCAGGTCAGACTTCTGGAGTCTGAATGGGGGAATTTTATACTGAATTACCCTCCATCATGAGGGTTGCCAGACACCCAAGAATGCTTTTTCTTGCTCTTATAACTTCTTAGTGCTTTAGAACAAAGCATGTACAGGTATGGTATTGCTAGGCAGAGTAGAACAGAAGGGAAAACTGAGGATTCTGGAAGATTCATCCATGATTACTTTGTTAAAATAAATTTTTGGCAATAATTTAAAAAATCTGATGTAAATCAATGTGCATACTTTGGAAAATTACCGTGTTACTTAATTAGTTTTTTTTCTCTTTTTTTCTTCCTCCTCTTTTTTTTTTTTTGTCTATCGCAAAGAGCTCGATTCAGAATTGCTCATCTGCAATTTTGAATTTTGAACAGACATCTCGCCTCTTTAATTTAGATTTTGTGTTCTTTGGGCTGAGAGCACGGAATTGCTAAGTCATAAAAATGATTTGTTTAGCAGAAGTTCAGTTTGTATTGTTTGTGGTTTTATTTCACTAAATATAGAGTAGATTTGAAGTCCAAGAAATGCTATTTATATAAAAATAATTACAAATTTAGAAGTGAAAATCCTGAAGACAAAGGATGCTGACAGCGTTTCTGGCAAGAGAATGCATGGCAGTTGGTTTTGCTGTGGGCCTTTGACAAGCCTGCCACCTCTGTCCATCTCCCTTTGGCGCTGCCAGGTTGCTGCAGTTCTGTATACTGAAGGCTATGGGAGCATGTCAAGGCCTTGTCATTTCTGTTCAGAAAAGTAGTTCGTCAGGAGAGGTTTCAATGATAAAAGCATCAGTAACTTATCAGAATATTTGTTGTTTCTTTTTGACAATAGAGGCAAGTGTCTGTCAAATATCTGGGCTTTCCTTTGCTTTCCCCGAGGAACCTGGAGGCTGATCTAAATCACACTCTAGAAACCTCATGTGCAAAATAGCTGCATTGATTCCTGTAGGCTCTTATTATGTGTGACATCCAACAGTATAAGCCAACATGATTCTGCCTGTTTGTTAGCATGTGTGGAACGGAATGAGTAGCGTTGATTAGTGGGCCTCACGTTATGATCTGAGAATAGAAGCCTCATCGAAAAAACCCATGGATACACAACACAGAACAATCTAGCAGGAGACAGCACACACTCACTCCAGAGTCCTCTAAATGGTTAACTATTGACATATTGGTTACATCTTTAAACAGTTTTTTTCTGATCTAAAACAAAATGCATTTTTATGCTCATAAACAAATATATCAGTTTCTTAACGGTTATACTGAATTTAAATGGAAATAGCATGTTGTAATGACACCCCAGAGACTGACGTTGTAGTCCATTTCTTGAGAACACATCATGGTAAACTTGGTCTTTGCTACTGGTTTCCTTAGTAACTGGAACAACATATTGGTGAGGACATAAAATAATATCCTGCTCAGCCACTGAGCATCTTGAACTAAACTGTAATTGATTGTGCATGAGGTACAGGATTATTGTGACCTCTGTACTTCGGCGAGGGTGAGGTATTGCAGTTGAAATGAATATGGTTGAAAATTGCTTTTATTTTTTGTTTTCTAATCAGCCATTTTGCTTCTAAACATCTCATTGTAAAAGCACTAAAATTCTTTGCAGTGTGGAATGTTCTATCTTCAAGAGGAGCAGATTATTTAATAAAACTGTGCAGCTGGTACACAATTCCTCAGCATACAGGAGTAATGTCATTTATTTTGCATGTGGAAAGTGTACAGTACGAAATGGTATATGTCAGAGGCATAGTCATGATGCTTATTTTCCCAGACTTACATGGACTTTAGTACACACCCATGTAGCCATTGTAACCTGTGCCAACAGAAGCATGCCTGGTACTGTTTGCATTCTTAAGCTGGAAATCAGGACAAAGACTCTGAAAATTCTATTTTAATTCTGTTTCTGCAGCTGGTCGACTATACTGCTGTGGGCAAATTATTAGATCTCTAGTGTCTCAATATCCTTATCTATAAAATGGGAATAATAACACCCGCCTCACAAGGGTATTATATGGATAATTACTTGATGTGTGCAAAGAGCTTTGAAGATAGAATATGCTAAATCTTATGATTGTTTTAAACTACATATGCAGCAGTATGTTACAGGCATAAAATTAGAGAGTGGTTTAATGAGCTTAGAAAATTAGAGGCCTCTGGTTTAGGATAAGAGTGTCTGGAGACCAAGCAAAGCTTTGTCTATTTTACTGTTCCTGTAAATAGCATTTCCTAGAATTGTATGGTAAGAGCTGGATTGCTCAGCAATTGATTTCGATGCTTTTCTTTCTAGAAATACTGGGTTCCCGAAGAGGTGATAATATTATGTTACAGGCACCCCTGCTCTAGTGAACCTCATGCCCTCCCCCAAATTATAAGAAAATTGATCTACTTCCAAACAGAACTGTGGAGGAATTAGGGTCTGGATGGATACTTTTTCAAATGGTATTATTGCCTCCCATAATACCTTGTTAATGTCTTTGCCAGCAGAGGGTCCATCTCTCTTCACACCAGTGAAGGATTCTTTTTATGGGAAGTAAAATTGTCAGGAATGCCCCAGTTATTAGGCATGCTTTATTAATTTCTTCATTTAAACAACAAATATTGAAGATATGCTATGAGCTATCTAATACGCTAAGCCTTTACACCAGTGTTTTTCAATCTGTGTGGGGGTCATGACCCTTATGGAGGGTCACATAACAGATACCTTGCATATCAGATACTTATATTAAATTTATAACAGTAGCAAAATTAGACTTATGAAATAGCAATGAAATAATTTATAGTTGGAGGTCACTATATCATAATAATATATATAATAGCTTGTGAGGAATTATTAAAATGTGGCAGCATTAGGAAGGTTAAGAATCACTGGGGCTGGAGAGATGGATCAGTGGTTAAGAACACTGACTGTTCTTCCAGAGGACCTGAGTTCCTGCCATCCATATGGCAGCTAACAATTGTCTGCAATTCCAAGATCTGATACCCTTACACAGTTATAAGTGCAGGCAAAACACCAATTCACATACAATAAAAATAAATATTTGAAAAAAAATCACTGCTCTAGAGCTTACAATGAAATGTTAAAATGTGGTGCTAACTCCCAAGCTTTTTCTCAGTGGGCAAGGGAAGGGTGTCGTATGCAATATACTCTAGAAAAGTATGCGACAGGTAAATTCACGTACAAAGAACTCTAGTTGGTCTGGGAGTATCTGAAATGACAAATAGATTGAGAAGTAATTACACTTGAGCTGGGCCTCATGTACAGGAAGGATTTCAGAGATAATCAGGAGGAAATGGAAGGTAGAAAAGGCACACAATTACTTAGGGAGGAAAAAGAAACAAGAGTTAGATCTCAAGCAATCTAACCTGTCTAGAACATCTAGTATGTGGCAGAGTGAACTAGGAGAGACAGCCATAGGCCATAACTTGATGTAGCATCACTTCTCCTGAGTAAAAGTAATGTGCTATTAGCAAGCTAGTGCCAGTTCTCTGCTGCTCCCTGTATCCATCCATGTTTGATGATGCACAGCCCATTATTGTTTGTTAAATATGTATTCAATAACTAAAGTCATAGCCATGAGCTTGTCCAACAGGCAGCAAAGGGCAACATATCTGGATAATAGAAACATTGCACATGTTACAGGGCTGGGTTAAGTGCCATAAACCAGGACAGTACTACTAGAAAAATGGTTTAGACAAGATGCCAGGATAGAGGCAGTAATACAAGAATACACTTGGAACTGAGTAGCCAGAGGACAGAAAATGTGGAGGAACAAATAGAGAAGAGCACTGACTCATAGCTGAGTCTGCAATAGCCTCAGTGCATTCAGCAGAGCTCTCTGGAGCTCTGGAAACCAGAGATTAAATTAGGTGAAAAAAATCTATTTGGAGGCTTGTTTTTCTTGTATGTTTGATATGTGGTTATGTCTGTGTGTGTGTATGTATACGCATGTGTGAATATGAAAGCCAGGGTACTATTTTTGAAGATGATCTCTCATTAACCCAGTAGCACACAGACTGGCTAGGATGGACAGTGAACTTCAGGAATTTATCTGCCTGGCCAGGGCTGGGATTGCAGGATCACAATGCTTTTCTCAGCTTTTGTTTGGGTGCTATGATCTCAAATCAGTTCCCTGTGGTTGTGTAGCAAGTACTTTCTCCATCTCCTTTGCTCCAGGATATGCTTTTTAAGGTTGTCCATATAGATTTATGAACTGAAAGCCAAGAGACCATTGATGGAGGGAGCCTAAAATGAAAGATAAAAATCTTAAGCAATACTCATATTTATGAGATGGGATAAGAGACAGAACCATGTAAAAGAGACCAGAAGTCTAATTTTCAGTGCAAAGAAAACAATAAAGTATGTGTTTCAGAGGAATTCGAAGGTATAGCTGAAATTATAAGTGGAGGAAGACTCAGAACCATTGAATTAATTATTAAAGTTCACTGTTGATTTTTAAGAGTTTCATTGGATTCATTAGTCTGAGAGTGTGGTGTTAAGAGATGAGCATGAATAATGAAATTTCCAAACAAGTGAGTATGATCATTGTAAACCATTCAGTGGTCGTCAGTGGCACGTATAGAGAAATAAGAATATAATCTGAGAAAGCATCCAAAACAGAAAGCTGCATATTTATCCCTGTTAAATTTGCTGCCTGTGATGGTCCACCACTCAAAACAATTTCCAGTACAGCAATGTCTAACTGTATAAAATTCTGTAATAATCAATTTCCATTTCTAATGAGTAAAAGCTCTCTCATAGTGCTTTGGTGTCCTTGTTCAGTATATGTACTGCTCAAAGAGGGCCAAGTTCTGACTCCATAGCTAATGACTATATTCTCACCAAATGCTAAAATAGTTTAAAATTTGAGGTACCACAGCTTCAAATGAATTAAATCTACTTTAAGCACAGAAAAATGATGAGATATTCTTGCATTAATTTCTAGGCATATACTATATATTTAAGATACACATTTTGGTCATACATTCATATGTAGTATATTGTTATGCTTTTGGTGATGGGTCTCTATGAGTATATTATGGTTTCTGCTTATCAAAGGATAGGTGTGCATTTTACATTGGATGATGGAGACAGTATCTATGTCTGGAGCAAAAGATACAAATGAGCTAGCCACTTCCCTGTAACATTACCCACTGGCTGTTTGTGTATTATTTGGCAATTGTAATGTTACCCTGAGTGATGGATATTTCAGGGAAGCAATACCAAAAAGGCCATCTTCGTAAGGGTGTTGTTGTGAAGAAAGCTTGGATTTTGTCAATTTCTTCTCTTCAGGTATATTCAAACTCTCTAAAATGAGGCAGATCATCTTAACAGCTTCCATATAGGGTAAACACTTCCCAGGTTTTATGCATACATTAGTGACATTCAAATAATCAAGCCATTTATCTGCATCAGAAAATACACTGAGATTCTAACTTGGAAATCTGAAGTATCTCCTTCTAATCAGTAACCATCGGTCCATTGTCCATAAGAACTAGGGTGATGATGAGCATGACGTCACTGTATAGTGAGTCAAACAAATGAACTTTGCCTCCAACTGCCTGCAAAGGAGGAATGCCACTCATTTAGAAGGGAGAAAAAGGGAAGTCAGTAGAGGACATACATGATATGCTAGAGCTTAGGGCTTGTTTGAACTCATGTCTAAGTGCATAGGTGTTCTTTTTTTTCACCAATCACATAATACATCAGTTTTCTTTCTTCTTTTTTTTAAACTTTAGAATCAATATAGTAATTTGAGTTTACATTTTACACATCTTTCTTATATACCT
Source organism: Sigmodon hispidus (assembly GCA_004025045.1). Classification (NCBI taxonomy): domain Eukaryota; kingdom Metazoa; phylum Chordata; class Mammalia; order Rodentia; family Cricetidae; genus Sigmodon; species Sigmodon hispidus. The sequence goes on along the minus strand of PVIH01004789.1, from coordinate 61,756 downwards.
AAATTTAAGCAATGCCTAATAATGTTGTTTAGCAATTGATAGTGAAATCAACTTTTATTTAGGAAAAGCTTAGGTTTTAGTTAAATGTGCATTTACATTAAATAGCCCAGTCAAAATAGTCCTTATGTTAGACTTTCCCAGAGCAGAAAGGATACAATTGTGTTTCAATAGTTAGAAATTAAAATAATAGTTTATTTTATTTTTGAAACAGAATATTATTACGTAGCTCTGCTTAGCCTGGAACTTACATAGATCAATATGGCCACAAGGTGTATCTGTCATCTGTTTCCCAAGTACTGGGGTTAAAGGTATGCGCAATAATATTTTCTTAAAAACTCTTCCTCTCCAAAAAATTTATTTCTGGATTTTCTGGATTTTGAGTGTATGTGTGTGTATAGTTGGAAATATCATTGCTAAACAGTTTTAGAAATCAAATTAATTTTTATACTAAATTCCATGCTTTTGTATTAAAGATATCTCCAACTGTTAGTATCTTGATATAGAAAGGGATGAAAAAAGAGGCAGTCTCCTTCCAAGAGCATCAGAGGGGCAGAAGCCAGGTCCATCCGTCCTAAGCCCTTGCCCCAGTTCTTAACTTCATGTTTTTTTGTGTCAGTTCACGTTTCAGTTTCTTTGTGTTATCCTGAAGCTTGAATCGCTGTAGTACACTGGAAAGTCTGTTTCATGTCTTCATTGACTCAGTGAACTCAACGCACTTAGCACAGACAGTGCTTGTGTCACAGTGATAACACTCTGGGAAACTCTCTGAATAACTGTCTCAGTCAGTTACCTCCATAATGTTTTACGTTCTCTTGGCTCGAAGTATCTTTACTATGAACCAACGGCTCTGAAGAAACAGTCTGGACCTTTCACACTCGTAAGTGTAGCAGAGGCATGTCACCTTGATCAAGATGGTGCCTGGCTTATGATAGTAAATGTCACTAGCTTCTACTATAATCATCTAAGCAAGGTGCGTTGATTGGAAGGAGAATGAGGAATCAGAATTTTTGTCTCCTATTCCCAGTGCCATCACTGACATGCTAGGGAAGAATAAATACATCACAAATAAACAAACAAACAAATCACTTAACCTTTCTTCAATTCAGTTTCTGCACAATGAGAGCCAAAGCCTTCGCTTTTTAAGGGCTCTGAAATCATTGACTCAAAGAGTGGCAAAGCTTATTAAGTCCCAGGGTCTCAGCCTTTCCTATGTGTGCTCTGAGTGTTTGCTTTTCATTTGGGAAATGAAATATTTCCTTAACATTGGTATGTGGTAACTGTAGAAATTAGTGAAATCTGCCAGTTTCTCAGATAAAATTGGAGGACAAATGAGTCAGACAGTTAATTATGTGACAGAATAGATTAGGAGAAAGGGCAGCTTCAGCACTCTCCCGATTGTTGTCCGAAGTCCAGGATGACAACTTTGGAAGGTAAAAGAAAAGGCAGGGGGGGGGGGAGGATACAAGGATTAAAAGAACCAGGTTTCTGCTTCCCAGGATTTCTTAAGGATTTGCATTTCTTTGCTTCTAAGGCCTACAACCTCTTTCTGCAGGGTCTAGCTTCTCTACTTTATAATTTTTAGGCCACTGCCATTCTTTGACATGTCTTTATTTATGAAATAAAACCTATTTTATTTTAAAAGTCATGCTCATTGCTCGTCATCATTTCCTTCTCTATAATTTATAAATTTATCCTTGAAGGTGTAATCACACACATCCCTTTTATACGTACAAGGACAATAAACATGCACAGAATTTTGTTGTTTGCATGAGTATTAGGGAGTGAAAGAAATCATCCTGTTATAAGTCACTAGCTATTCTTATTTTCTTAATAATTTTTAAATATGAACATAGCGAGATACTAAAACATTACTGAAATACTGAAATATTGTCATTGTTTTGCTTCTGTGCATAAGGCAGACAAAAGAGAGTTATGGTTTGTTAGCCAAATGAGATCTGTTACACTGCTAATAAATCTTTTATTCAATGTGTTTTATCAAAAAAATCAATATTATGTTGGTGTAAAGCATAAAGTACAGCACACAGTGTACTTTTATACGCTTGCCGCACTCAAAGTGTTTAATGATACATTTTAACAGATCACATTTTTTATTTGAACTTGCGGCCTTTTTCTTAAAATGTGTGAACTTGAAGCCTATTTTTTATATATGGATGTACAAAATAGATATGGATAATGACGTGTATGTCTTCAGCTTATGCTATAGCAGAAATTGTCATGTAACAATTCTCTAAGTAACTACCATAAACACACCAATAAGCTACAGACCTGGTAATACACATCCAGGTACTGTCCTTGTGTTGATATTCTTTGAAGGAAATCTTAGAGTGCTCATGAATTTAAATACTTCTCATATAAGCCATGTAAATATAATGATTAACAATCTGCTGTATTCACAATTCAGGACATGAGATTTAGTATTTTCCTAATTACATAGACTCGTGTGGGAGGATGTGACTGCTAAAGAAGATTAAGCCATTTGTTCGCTGCTGCTCCATAGCATTGGCTCACAGACTCAGCCCCGCTGCATTGGAGGCTGAGGAATTTGATTAGCAGAGCAGTGGAGCCGGCAGATCTTGGCTTGAGACAGCCGACTCGGCTAATTGTCTACCAGCAGTGATTTAGCTGTATCATCTTCCCACAGCCTTGCCATTGATAAGGACATTTGAAATCTGATGAAAATTACTGCTTAATAATCAAGTCTGGGAAAAAGCCCACCTGGCAGATCCATTTCCCTCCCCTCTCCTCACTACTGAAGGAAAGGAAAGGAAGTTAATGTTGCAAAACTTAAAATGTGAATTTTTTTTCTTTGAAAGAAGTATTTCGGAACTACATTTTATAAATATATGAGCCAAGTGGTGGTGGCTCATGCCTTTAATCTTAACACTTGGGAGGCAGAGGCAGGTGGATGTCTGTGGTCAAGGCTAGCCTGGTCTACAGAGTTAGTTACAGGGCAGCCAGGGCTACACAGAGAAATCCTGTCTCATAAACACAAAACAAAAACAAAACTAAATATGTTATCAAAAGAGGGAATTAAATTTTATTTCTTCTGGTTTTTTTTTTTTTGTTTTGTTCTTCACAGTTTCTATAAACACTGTTAGTCTTATATTTTGTATGCCAGTTTGTGGTTGAATATAGGATATGCTCATGGTGGTGGAGGTTTACACTTAATGGGCTCTGCACCTCACCATCCTGTACAAAGCACATGGGAGACCTACTAGCTCATATTACATAAACTGGTTAATATTTTAAGTACATGTATTAGCTTTAATTTATTGTGTGTCTTATTTGCAACTGCCAAGGCTCACAATACTTGGAGGTCAAAAGGAAACTTGCAGAAGTCTGTTGTCTCTTCAGGAGTCTCAGGGAATGAATGCAAGTCTCAGGTTTAATAGCAAGGACCTTTTTCTGATAAGCCTCTGGCTTTTATATTATATAGATTTAAGCATGCCATTTTCAATACATTTTTTTTTCTTGGTGTGTGTGTGTGTGCATGTGTGTAGAACACTTGTTAAGAATTGCCTTAGATTGTTCTTCCCCCTTATTTACTTGAGATAGAGATTTGCCCAGAGCTCATTGATGCAGCTCATCTGTCTAAGTAGCTTGCTCTTGGGTTCCTCTGTCTCCTCCGTCTGAGTCAGGAATTACAGGGAGACTGTTGTGCTCACTTGGCATTGACACAGACGGTGGTGTTGGTATCCGCCTTCCGCTGAACCCCTCAGATACAAAGAGTTAAAGATTTATTTATATTAGTTTATGTGTCCGAAGTTTTGCCTGAATAAATCAATGAATAGCATATGCATACTTGATCCACATGGATCTTAGATGGTGTCTAATTCCTTGGAACTGGAAATGGTTGTGATGCCCCGTGAGTGCTCAGAAGCCTCCTGAAGTCCTCCTGAAGAGCAGCAGCTCAACCATCTCCCAGCCTTCAGATTTATTTATGATGAATCCAACACAATTACCCCAAAGGAGGCCATTTGTTGATTAAGACAAAAATATTTTACGTACATAGAAGAGATTTAAAGCTTTCTAAAACAGAACATATTGGGCAGGGTTGCTTGGGTAAAATCAACCAGGCCTTTTTATCAGGTTTGAAGAAACAGGTATTTATTAATTTTAGATGTTCATAGTCTCTCACACACACATGAGCTTCCCAGAAAGTTTTTCTAAGTTTTCAGTGTTGCATTCCTGAGAGTTGACAGCTCAGTGCACAGGAGTCCATTAAATGATCTTCCACTTTTCCCTGAGGAAAACATGCAGTGACCTTAAATAGCAGTTTTCACTACTGTGAGGATTGTCACTAGATTCCTGGAGCCTCACACTACATTTTGCAGGCCTGAATTGAAGGTGGAGCAGATTTGCATTTACCCAAGTTAGATCTTCGGTGTGGGCCTCTTAGTCTGCTTTTATTTCAGTGAGAGGCTCTGTTGTGGGAGTATGCCTAATATATGCTTATAAACAGGAACCTTGATAAAGGTTTAGTGTATTCTCTCTTTGGCACCTACACTTTTGAGAATCCCTTGTAGACATGAAGAAATGAAGGGCCAGAGAAACAGCAGCTCAGAAAGCAGGTTGATGAAGCCAGAACAGAATAAATGTTGGATTCCAGTGAGAAGTACCCAGGGAGCTCCTCCCAGTAGCTGTGAATCATGAGCTAATACACTCAGTGCTTGCAGAGGTTTCTGTTTCTATGCTTCCTGCAGCTGGACAATGCACATTCTACACTTTGAAAGAAGCATGATAACCCATTTTAAATGCAAGTTTGAATCTCAGCCTTGAGTCTTTAGATAGGAAATCTTAAACAGATTACTTAAGTCCCCCTCCTTTTTTTTTAATTTCTTGTGTCTGCAAGTAAAGTGGCCGTATATAGAAATGACCAGAATTAGAGTTATTTAACCCCATACACCTTTAGAAGCCTCACCAGAGGCTATCTCTCTCTCCAACTTACTCATTCCTTTAATATGTATATATATATATATATATATTGTGATATGAATGCTCATCTCCTGCAAAGTACAGTTATTTCCAAAAGTTGTTATTAAGTCAGTAGGGGAGAAATGTGTGCATAACTGATTACAAAATTTTGACTGAAAACAGGCAATTTTTCATTCTTAATCTATGAAGGATGCCATTTGTCTAGGCGTGTACTTTGCCACTAATCATTAAAAGGCCCATAGCTTTATCTCTATCTATCTATCTATCTATCTATCTATCTATCTATCTGTCTGTCTATCTAATCAATATAATATATTTTCTTAGAACAGTCTCTTTAGGCATCCCAGCCTGGCATTCAACTAGAAACCTTCCTGCTTTAACTTCCTATGTAGTTATGAGTCTGGTACACTACTACCTAATTTTGTATGTCATTTTATGCCATTTTTTGAAGTGAGTACTAAGCACCCAAGTGTAGGATAGCCTTTGATTCAGCTACATCTTGGCATGTTTATTACATTCATTATCTAGTGACTACATAGTAACTTAAAACAGAAAAGATCATCCTTAGTATTTCCCAGATACTAATCAATTTAACATGCCTGTGACCCAAATAAACATTAAACAAAAATACAGCTAGGGCCTAGAGGTCGTTTATTCCTCAGATGACAACTGTATTTTCAAAGAAAACTGAAATTGTATTTTTCAGTTATCCTTTGATCGAATAAAGTTATCATCTGTAATAGAAAACTCTTTCAAGTTGTCAGTTTATAGGTTATTTTCAAATTGGCTGTCAGTCATACACTGAGCTCAGAGGAGCAAGGAGCTTATCTTTTTCAATATCTTTCTTAAGACTTTATTATATATTGTGCATTGATAAAATTGGTGAATTGTGTGAGTGAGATTAGTCTCAACATGTGTACACATGTGTCAGTTTGAAAACTGGTCAGAGTTTGTAACCAAACATTTCTTTCAGATTTTGAAAATGTTAAATAATTCTATATTTTGTATGAGTTTCACATTGACTCAATGTCTATCCATGGAATTCTTCAAAATTGAAGATAATAAGAAGTTACAATATGAGATTTAAAATTTTCCATTAGATATATGAATATATAATATATATATTCATATATATATTGTGAAATATATTGTGAATATATAATAGTGAAAAGTATATTGAATTCTTCATATATAAAAATATATTTCCCATTATTACATTATTCATTATTTTTTTTTTTACTTTATTTATTTATTTATTTGCCTTGGTGTTTGCCTGGAACTGGAACTACAGACAGTTGTTAGCTGCCATGTGGGTGCTGGGAATGGAACCTGGGTCCTCTGGAAGAGCAGACGGTGCTCTTAACCGCTGAGCCATCTCTCCAGCCCCACATTATTCATTATTAACCATAAATAATATGTACAAAATTGAAATATGTGAGAATTTAAATTTTTCACAATAATTAATTCTTATAAAAGATTATAAGTAAAAGAATATTTGATGGATAGTAAGATTTTTAAAATAAACATATGCATGGAAAATTTTTGACAAGTAAAATGTTAATTATGAAGCTTGGTAGTAATAGCTTCAAGTTAATTATTGTGACAAGTAATGGATATCAGCAGGAGCTGGGAAATTGATGTCAGGTGAATGGAAACTCCCTAGGATGCATGCAATCCCAGATGAAGTGATTGGAAAAGCCAAAAAGCTATTGTGATGTGTGTACACATCTCCTGACAAAGCCCGATTAATTCCAAAAGTTGATACTAAGTCAGTGGGGGAAAAATCCACACCAATCCTTTTACAAAAGTTTGATTAGAAACAGCCTGTTTCCCATCTTTATCAAACAAAGATGGCATTTGTCTGGAAGGATATTTTTCCACTGTTCATTAAAGGGCCCACTGAGCCTTGCATCCACCACCTTCCTCCTCCTGCAATTGTTTCATGTCCCATGATACCAAGTGTAATTTGTTCTTTTTTTTTTTTTATTGTCTTGTCTTTATATGAAAGGAGAAGCTTGTGGCTTTTACATCCTTTTGCTTCATTGCATGGCAAATTAGGGATCCTTCCACTAGCCTGATTTTGACACTTCATTAATTCTGGGATGGGCAATGAGAAGAAGAAAGGAGTGCCGAAATGCCTAGCAAAGCCCTATCTCTTGTTTCTTTTTCTCCTTTCAATTTTACGTGTGGAGGAGCCAGGACTCCACTGATTGAAGCTGACGATTTTTTAGCTGTTTATTAAGGCAGTGCTAACTACAAAATTAGTATTGGTTTACTGTCAGTTTTTCTTCCTGTACTTATAATTTCAGGAGATAAATGGGGATATTTATATATAAATGTAATATATATAAATTTTCAACAATTACTTTTGTATTCAGAATTCGGGATCTAGAAATTGAAGAAAAGGTTCATACTACTCTTACAGAGGGTTGGAGTTCTATCCCCAGTACCCAAGTAGGACAGGTTACAATTCCAGCTCCAGGGACTCAATGTCTCTACCCTACAAGACACCTCTACTCATACTCACATGCAAAGTCTCTGCTCTCTGTATGCATAATTAAAAATAAATAGGTAAAAAACTCTTTTAAGAAAAAGAATCCAGGGTTCCTAATGGGCACAAAAAGGACATTTTTCTCTAGTGATTTGACTTGTCGAGTACAGCATACAGGAAGTACAGCTGCTGTACAGGTACACACATTGGCCTCTTTATTCTTGGACAATGCTGCATGAAGAATGTCAAATGTAGCTCTGAGAGTAATTGTAATTAAAGGAAATGTGTATCTGACATTTTCACCTTTACTATAAAAAGATAAACAATTTGAGGCATTTTTATCATGATTCCAATTCCTTTAGCCCATCTCCTATGATATCAATATGATTACCTATCTCAGTTCTTAGACCTCAATGAAATAAGCTTGCTTTTAATTTTTACACTCATCCCTTTTGTAGATGGTATGGTAGATGGACAGTGTCTGGGGTTTCTATTATCTAGAAAATGAGTTGACTTAGTACTGTTTTGAAAATATTAATTTTATGTGTATGTATGTGAACATGAATGTATATTTGTGCTACATTTATAGAAGGCTACAGAAGCTAATAAAGGAATTAGGTCTTCTGGAACTGGAGTGACAGTAGGTTTTAGGGTACCAAATGAGTACTGGGCACCAAAGCTGGGTCCTTTGCAAAAGCATCAAGTGTTCTTAAGGACTGAGCAACCTCTCCAGCACTAGCTGATTACAAGCTGTCCCCTGCTTCCCAGCTGTACTTCTTACATATCAACTCTCATTACAGAACCCAGCAATTGTACAACATCATTTCATACTGTTTTGTTTGAAGTGCTGTTAGATTTCCATAGATGGTGATCACAAGTATATCAATGTGGGTGCATAGCAAAATATTGTCGTGCCTAGGTGTTACAGTAGGTAGTGGTTTCTTAAAAATGAAGCTGGTCTTGGGAGTCTGCAAGCTATTTCACCAGGACTTAAGTCTTTTCTTAGAAATAGACATGTTCATACATACTACTATATGTTTAATCATCTCCTTTTTGTACCTCATATCCTTACCTTGCCACACCAAAGATTCCATGGTAATCTGTCATCCTTGCCCAACATGATACCTCACATGCTCCACTCCTTAGGAAAACAGATCCTTTATTAAAGCTCCTGGTGTTCTGTGAGTTAGCACCATCCACCTCCATAACAAAGCTCTGCTTCTCCTATAGCTTGTCAGTTTTCTACAGAATTGTGACTGGTTTTGAATAGAAACATTTGGGAGATTAGCTAGTGTATTAATTTGTATGTTCATGTTGCATGTTACAGGGATTTTATTCATACATTTTAAAAATTAATCGCAGAAAAGAAATCTATCATAATATAGAATAAATCTACTGAAATGAATATGGCTCATTGCAACATATCATAGAACCTCACTTGCCCAGTCAATTTGGTGGAATGAAGTACATTTTATAGGTAACAATTCCAGATTACAAAGTCATATTTATGTTCCCATTTATGATAGCTACTTTTTTAAAATTAAGAATGGATCTTAAATGTATGGAATGTTTTCATATCATAGCAATATATGGCCAACATGATTTCACATTTTCTTAATGATTTTAGGGTTTTATCATAAAAAATAATTGTTCCACTCTTTTGTTACCCTGTGCTCTTCTGGAAAATACCACAGAGAGGTGAGGTGGCATTCTGATTTTTGTATTAGTATTCATGTTTTTCTTTGTTAGCATACAGTTTTCACTTTGCTAATGTCACAGTTTTAAGAAGACTAAAGACTTTGTGAATGAGTTAAAATCAAATATCACCTTGAGAATCCAATTCCCAGAGTTCTTTGAGGCACTGTCTCATCATCAGCTTATGAATCATCTTAGTTAGTCTTCTTCACCTTTGTGCTATTCAAGGGCATAGCATGGGAGCAGGAAGAGGTGCTCGAGGAATGTATGGAAGGACTGGCTAAAAGGGCTTCCAGGGATGGGACAAAACTAGCATAGTGGCATGTATCTGCAAACTCATTTAGCATTAGTGGAGAAAGTATCAATGTCTAGCCCTGGGGGATGCCTCCCATTACTGCAGTCAGCTCTAACAGAATGTAGTCCCAGAGGCCAGGGCTCTGTTTTTTCTAGGTATTGGGCATTTGGGGGCTGAATGGGCAGCAGTTAGAAGGTCAAAAGCAGACTGATAACCTTCCCTTAGGTGAGACAAAAACATCTTATGTTCACTGCTTATACAAGTCACTGAGTGTCCTGGAAATGGTTGCAACAGACAGACTTTCTGCATTTCAGTTAAGGAAGAACATCAAGGTCACTTTCTGCATTTGAACGGAGGGGAAAAAAAATAAGCACCTCTATAAAATATGGATAAAGTGTCAATCAAAGCTTTTTTCCCCCTTTCCCTGTGTATTCTATGGTAATACCAGTTAAATTGCTCACTTGTCTTTTATTTTTAAAGACAACTAGATCTGGTACTTCGGCAGCATTTCCCCCCTTCTTTTTCTTCTCCCTCAACCCCAACTTTAACAAAGACAGAGCCTTCAAACTCTTTTCATAGCCAGGCTTGGAAATCCTGCCAGGTTAAAAAAAAAATGTTATTGAAAACCTTTCTTCCCTTATAGGCTCGTTTTGACAGGAAATCTTTGAGAGGCAGCGGCAGTGAGGTGCCCAGAGATTTCATCTCTCTTCTTTAGCTTTAGGAAATGCTGAGCACAAGGCTTCCTATTAGGCAAATAGAAAGAGCCGCAAATCCCCCGAACAATCATCTTCCTCGGCGCCGGGGCTGACAGCCCTCTGTGTCCTGGACGGCCAGACAGAGCTGGGACTGAGGATTCTATCACGAAGATGCATGTGAAAGTTTCTGACAGTGTCTCTTAAAAATATTATTTTTTCTCTGTTTACAGATTATCTGGTTCTATAAATTTTGCATAGGCTAATCAGAATAAAATCTACGATTCCAAGAAGGCATCCTTTGGCGCGGTCTCTGCTTCTGTTCTGCACAGTTTTGACATGGACTTCCTGTCTGGGTCCTTTCGCCTGTCACTGTGTATGATTGGTGAAATTTCATGAGCCATTAGGAGCTATGTTGAAACATCCGATAAGAAGAGGGTGTTGTTTGCGAATGTTTTTATTTTTTTTTATGGACAGAAGTCAATTTAACTTTCAAACTAACTTGTCAAAACCCAAAATGCCAGCTTGTGGAACTATTCCAAAAGCATAAGTAGAAATACTTAAGAAAAATAATTAAGTTGTGTAATATATGTAAAAATATTTAAAAACTCACAGTGGGAGTTTAAAAAATTTCATAATTTTTTACATAGCTGTTTATGTTAGTTTTTTTAACAAAATGGCTAAAATTAGAAGTGTAAGTTTGTGAATAATTTAACAAAAGTGTGATAAGCAGAATATATCATATACTATGTGAAATTAACCATACTGTAGATGTAAATAAAGATGAAATAGCCCAAGTTCCATGAAGCAGACAAAGGTGGATACAATATCCCTAATAGCCCAAAGTAGCAGAATTGGTTACATATGTGAAGAGAAAACAGTTCTAAAAGAATGACTTTCCTCCCCTTTCCTATTTACAGTGTATTCAACTTAATTTGTATCATCTAGGCGCCTAGTTTGCCATTAGAACTGAGTCACAGTAATCAGAAGGACAAATGAAAGGAGATTAAGTACAACATCTGAAGGAAAGGTATCCAAGGACATCCAGGTGCATCTCAGTCCTGCCTGGTCTGTCAGGCCTACAACAAAGCAGCTGTATATCACCATTCTTAAAATATGAAAATGCAAAGTCACATTTTGTTATAGAAATATTTTTAGAAATTTTGATGCAGGTATGTCCAGATTCCCCTTGATCTTTCTGTTCTGTATCTGAGGTCACTGTCTTAACATAAATGTTTTTATTATCATGGATGATCCTGTGGAATCAAGTAGACACTTTCTATAATACAGTAGCCTGAATAGATCACCATTAATTAATTAGTTGCTATAAATAAGTTGAAGATAAATAGATATTTCTATTACCTCTTCAGCACTGCTTTTGACCTAGAACCTTTTTGTTGTTGTTATCTTGTTGTGTGTGTGTGTTTCTAGTTTCTACCTTTCTTCCCCAAGCAGTCTTGGTGAGGCAATGGGAACCTGCCGGGAGCCAAAGCCTGAGTAAGCCTTAGTTAAGCCATTTAGCTTAGCCAGTTTAGTTTATAAGTTAGCCATTTTAGTTTACGAGTCTCTGTTCCCCTCCCGTTAGTTAGCCATTTACCAGAAATTATGTGACCTGCCCTAGCCTGCCCAGAATAGAAAGAATAATTTAATCTTCCTGTCAGTTAAGAACACCTGCACAAATAACCTGCAGATAAGACATTCTTTGGTTAGGTTGCATAGCAACCCTTTCCCACATGACCCTCTGCCCTGCGGACTTCTCTCTTTACTATATAAACCTCCTGAGAACAATAAAAATCTGCAGTTTGATCAGAGCACTGTCTTGCTGCTGTTTCTTGGGTCTCTTGTCCTTTAATTCTTCCCCTCTAGGTCTTGGGTCTCCCTTTTGTAATCTAATGGGCCGGGACAATTGGCACTTGAGGGTCTCAGAGTTCGGAGGAACATCATCACAAGAGGGTAGTGCTATCTAGACTCTTTGGCCACTAAGGCAGACAGCGCCCACCAGTCCGATTAGCAGTCAGCATAGACAAACCCGGCTGTGAGTCAGATTCGGAGATTTCAAGATGTGATAGTACAAGGTGAGTAGATAAGATGTGATAGTACAAGGTGAGTAGATACCATGGGACAAACATTTAGTAAACAGGATCTGTTTATTAGTGGACTCGAGTCCCTCAAGACACGAGGAACTAGGGTTAAAAAGAAAGACTTAAAAATTTTTTTTTGATTACTTTGAGAACCTTTGCCACTGGCTTCCCCAAGAAGGGACCATAGATGAAAAACGGCAGCAGAGATTAGGAAACTGTCTGACTTTTATCATACGGCTGGCCCTGAAAAGGTTCCGCTCTCAGCCTTCTCTTACTGGAATCTCATTAGTGATATTTCATGGGTTCATAATCATTCTCCAGACATAAAAACTGCAATACTTGAAGGAGAAAAGACCCTTAAAGAAAATTCTTGACCTGCCTCCAGGGCAACTTCTAGGTCACCTACATGTTCTCCGTCACCCTTCTTCATTGACTTCTCTGATGAGGAGACCACCTCTTGCCCAGTGGAACCTCCAAAAAATTCAGCCGATGTTAAAACGGATCCCTCTTTCAAAATGCAAATACTCAGCATTAACAAGGAAACCGCTTCCAAGAATTTACCTCCCCTGGAAAAACTAGTTCCCCCAAAGAAATCTGAAGATAAGCCAGTGCCGACACGCTTATATCCTAATCTAAAGGATTTCCCCGACTCATTAACAACTGAGGAGAAGGCTTCATTGGAGGAAGAGCTTGCAAGATATCATAACCCTGACCAGCCTCCCCGGAAGGAGGCCAATGAGCCCGCCATTGTGCAGTCGTTTTGCCCCCCCCCATGCCCCACCCTTTTGCACTCCCTTCAGGGATAACGCTTTTGTCCATGAAACACCCCCAATCGGGTAAGCTAGAGGGATGTGCTGTCTGGAGTTTCCACCCTTAGAAAACTCCTGCTGGAGCAACTTCAGTTGATGAGAGAGCTTAAAGAAGTGAATCAGGAATTAGCTTAATTTGCCATTTCGAAAGTCACCGAAGAGAAAGAAAGGCGTCTCTAAAAAGGCTTCTCCTCGGTCTGGGCCAGCTCTGGCTCTTCCAGTTACTCATAGCCAGAGATCAGAGAACTCTGGAGAAAAGGAGGACCAGGACTCTGTAACATCCGGTCCTCGGGAATCCTTTAGGGACGATATTGTCTCTCATGACTTTTCTTCTGAGGAGGAAGACAATCCCCTCCCAAATTCTGCCTCAGAGGATGAGAAACCTAAGGCCTCCTTACAGAGATATAAAAATTAAAGCTTAAAATATTTGGAAAAATTGAAGGCTGCTGTTGCCAACTACAGGTCCACTGTTCCTTTTACTTTACCATTATTAGAGAATTGTAGTGAAAAAATGGGTATCTCCTAATGATTGGAACCGCTTGGCGCGTGCTGTACTCTCAGAGGGAGATTATGGATTGTGGAAGACTGAATTTGTAGAAAATTATAGAAATATGGCACAGCGTAAAGAAAGAAAGCACTCCTCAAAACGCTGGACTCTGAAAGAACTTGTGGGGGAAAGCCCCTACAATACTAATGAAAAAGAGGCCTGCTTCCCTCCGGGACTACAGACTCAGATCCAGCAAGCAGGGCTGAGAGCATGGCAGCATTTGCCCCCTGAAGGGTCCGCTACCACCTCCTTGGCAAAGATCAGGCAAGGTCCAGACTATAGTGATTTCATTAGCAGATTAAATGAAGTTGCGGAGCGGCTTTTTGGCAGCGGTGAAAATAAAAGTGCCTTCGTTAAGCACTTGAGAACACCAACCTGGCTTGTCAGGAGGCCATTAGACCTCACAAACAAGGCAGTCTTTCTGATTACGTTAAGCTATGCTCTGGCATAGGCACTTCACACGCCATGAGCCTACCATTAGGAGCTGCCCTCTACAGCGCTGGCATTGGTACTCCGCCTAAAACATGCTTTAATTACAAGCAGACTGGCCATTTTTCTAGGGATTGTTCCACTCCCCGCTCTAATGCGGCAGAGCGCCCTCCTCCTGCTTCTCTTTGTCCTCCATGTCATAAAGGAAAGCACTGGGCTTCAGAATGTAGATCTAAGAAGGATGCTCAGGGTCAGCCTTTACCGCCTAAGCAGCAGGGAAACTCTCTGAGGGGCCAGACCCAGGTCCCCACTCAGAGGTCAAACCCTGGAATGGTCTCTCAAGCAACACCAAGCCCCACTCCAAATATGAACCAGTCCATCACCAATCTGTTTCAAGGCACCCAGATCCTAGGGACAGGGGTCCTTGGACTTTTGCTTGCTGGAATGTTTCGCCTCATTCTAGGAGGAGCTAGTGCTATTCTGCGAGGGAGGACTTCACGTGGCTACTGGAATTGTTGACAATGATTTTGTTGGCAAGATCAAAATTCTTGCCTCTGTCGGCGCTGGCATTTTAACCATCTCTCCTGGTGAAAGACTAGCCCAGCTCCTCCTCCTCCCTTTTCATCACCTGAATGATAAATTCCACAAAAAGGAACACTAGGTCCTCTGCGACCTATTGGGTCCCCCAGACATCAATTTATCGACCTTTGCTCAAACTGTGCTTGAATGGCTGGTCCTTTTCCGGCATCCTGGACACTGGGGCAGATGCCATGGTTATCTGAGAAAGAATGGCTCCTCTCTTGGCACTTAACCACCTCTCATACTCACCTTAAAGGGATTAACCAGACCTCCAACCCCAAACTTAGCTCTCAGGTTCTGACTTGGACTGATGAGAAAGGTAACTTCGGCACAATAATACCTTTTGTTGTCCCTGGCCTGCCCGTCAATCACTGGGGCCCGGATATCCTCGCACAAATGAATGTCATTATATGTAGTCCCAATGAAGTGGTTACAAAACAAATGCTTAAATAAGGATTTCTCCCTGGGAAAGAATTGGGCAAAAATTCCCAGGGTATAAAGGATCTTGTTGTCTCTCAAAAGACAGGTAAGTTGGGGCTGGAGGCTACCTCTCCTTTGCCTTTTTCTTAGCGACCATTGACATTCCTGCACCCCACATGGATAAAATCACCTGGAAAACAGGTGATCCTGTTTGGGTTGATCAATGGCCTTTGACCAAAAGGTGGGCTGTGGCAGCAATGGTGTTAGCACAGAAATGGCTTGCTGCAGGACACATAGATCCCACGAGTTCTCCTTGGAATACACCCATTTTTGTTAAGAAAAAGTCTGGCAAGTGGCAACTGCTGCAGAATTTGAGAGCAATAAATAGTTATGCATCCTATGGAGGCTTTTCAACCAGGCTTCCCTACTCCAGTGGCTATTCCTTCTGGGTATTTTAAGACTGTTATAGACCTTTGCCATTCCCCTATAGCCTGAGGACAAGCCTCACTTTGCATTCATTGTTCCTTAAATAAATTTCCAATGACCTATGCCCCGTTATCAGTAGAAGGTATTGCTTGTGTCAGAGATTCCTGGCTCAGGCTGTTGACCCAATAAGAAGAACAAAATGACCCACTGTTTATATCCTCCATTACATGGATAATGTTCTTTTGGCTGACGCCTGCCAAGACTGCTTCCTCAGGTGTCTCCAGGGCTTAACTCATAGCCTGTCACAGAAGGGGTTCCAGATAGCACCTGAGAAAGTCCAGCTTGCAGACTCTTTCATGTATTTAGGGCATGAACTTTTTCAACAGCTTGTTTTGATACCGCAGGTTCAGCTGTGCACCTCCCATCTGCATACTAGCATTTCCAGAAATTGCTAATGACTGTTCAAGGGTTCAGGCCATACCTTAAACTTCCTACCCATGAGTTGCTCCCTCTTAATGACATTCTAAAAGGGAATCCAGACCCCCTTGTCCCCCAGAGAGCTCACCCCGAGGCCCAGGCTTCCCTCACCCTAATTAATAAGAACATTCAAACCCAAACTATTTTTCAGATTTTCTACTCCCAGCTCCTGCTGTTTGTCATTTGCACTACATCTCATGCACACTCAAGTGCCCTTTGGCAAAATTCCTCCCTGTAAGATTCGAAAAAAGGACATCCGTTGTTCTGGGTTCATATGCCTGCCTCTCGCTCTAAAGTATTAGCCATCTACCCATCCTTGGTGGCTCACCTTATTATTAACGGAAGAGCAATGAGCCACCAATATTTTGGTAAAGACCGGAATTCCTTTGTTGTGCCCTATACTTGGGATCAACTTAACTGCTTGCTTCAAACTGATGATGATTGGCCTGTTGCTTGTTCCTCATTTCTTGATACAATTGACAATCACTATCCCAGTAACCCCCAGTAACCCCTTGCTATTATTTGCCGGAATACATCCCCCTGGTTTCTACTGATGGCACCACCAATGGAACTGTTGCTTATGTGATAGATGCAGTTGTTACCCTTCCCCGCATATACTTCTGCACAGCTTGTTGAACTTTATGTGGTTACTAAAGCTTTTTGGTTATTTTCTTTCCAGCCTTTTAATCTCTATACTGATATCACCTATGTTGCTCATTCTGCTCCTCATCTAGGGACTGTTCCCTTTATAAAACCCTCCACTAATTCACCCCTCTTTTTTTCCAAATATGCTCTTTGATTGTTGCCAGAGTGCACCCCTTTTTTACTGGGCGCCTGCATGCTCACTGCATGCATGGACTCTTGTCTGTGGGCAATGCCTTGGCTGATGCAACTACTCAGCTAGTTTTCCCTGTCCTTTCTGGCTTCGTTTCCCAGGCGGCTCAGGCCCACTCCCTGTACCATCTTAATGCCTATACTCTCCATTTGATGTTTAAAATAATGAGAGGTCAGTACCAAGTGGTTGTTAAAAATTGTCCTGATTGTTAGATTTCCCTTCCAGTCCCGCATCTGGGAGTCAGTCTGTATGAGCTGGTCCCTAATGAATTTTGGCAAATGGATGTTACCCACTTACAGGAGTTTGGTAGACTTAAGTATATACATGTTACTGTGGATACCTTCAGGGGCTTTATTTTTGCATCCCTTCAAGCTGAGGAGGCCTCAAACAATGTTATTGCCCACATCCTGCAGTGTTTTTCTGTCTTGGGCAAACCTAAGGTGATTAAAACTGATAATGGCCGTTACCTCCTGATCATGGAGCACCTTTATTGCCCCATCACCATCTTAATTTTTCTATGTCCTCCTATGATTCTGGCACATATAATTTTGTTTTAAAAATAATTAATCAAACCTTTTTTGCACTGAATGCAAGCAATCCTGACCTAACAAAATGCTGCTGGTTATGCTACCATTTCTGCCCTCCCTTCTACGAAGGTATAACCACTTTTGGATGATCAGGCTTCTGTTCCCCTCTCCCGGTTAATGTCCACTTAAGTAATGATTTTAAATTTACCTTATAAAAATATAATAAAGTGTGGAGATGCTAGGGCCAAAGCCTGCGTAAGCTTTAGTTAAGCCATTTTAGCTTAGCCAGTTTAGTTTATAAGTTAGTCATTTTAGTTTATGAGTCTCTGTTCCCCTCCCATTAGTTAGCCATTTACCAGAAATTATGTGACCTGCCCTAGCCTGCCCAGAATAGAAAGAATAACTGAAACTTCCTGTCAGTTAAGAACACCTATAACCTGCAGATAAGACATTCTTTGGTTAGGTTGCACAGCAACCCTTTCCCTCTGCCCTGCTGACTTCCCTCTTTACTGTATAAACCTGAGAACAATAAAAATCTGCAGTTTGATCAGAGCACTGTCTTGCTGCCATTTCTTGGGTCTCTTTTCCTTTCATTCTTCCCCTCTATGTCTTGGGTCCCTGTAGTGCAGGCTGGGATAGGAACCCTACCTGTAGAGGGTAGCTTTCAGACTGTACAAAGCCAATCAGTGCATGTTTCACCTCTCAGTTTATGAATGGGTCTGAGTATAGACAGGCTTATTGGGCAAATAAAGTGTGATGGGAGATTGTGGGCGAATTTCTTACAGTGTTCCAAGAAATGAGTAATTTTGTTGTTCTTAGTAACCCAATTCTAATTGCTACTTTGGTTTGGCAAACCACTCCAGTCAGCTGGCAAGATGTTTTCAGTGTATTATTACTATTTAATTAGTTTAATAGTTAAGTACATGCTTAAATCATGAACTTTCAAGGATTTCATATAATAAATCACTAAGGAACTTTCAAAATTACATATAGAATAAACCAACAGGAAGGCTCATACATATAGAATGTTCCAACAGGAAGGCTTGGTTTCAAGGTCTCAGATGATATGGTGCATATGTTAAAATGTCATACCATATCTGTAAGGGCTATTGCTATGTGTTAAAAATAAAAATATTGAAAAAATCTTACTTGGAAAGTCAAAAAGACATCAAATCATCAGTTGTAATAAAGGTTACTAAATGTTCTAAAGTAAAATGTATTAGCAATGAACTTAGTTCAGGAAGTAACTGCAATTTGAGTATTGATTCTTTTTATTTTCTCTAGGGTTTAGTATGTGTTATCATAACAGTTGTAAAGAACATTTAAAAGATAATATTTAATCATAAGAACGAAAACATTTAGACAGCCAGGAAATTATCTGAATTTTCAGTATGTTAAAGGAAAGCGTGAGCTGATGGGAAATAATGGCTGAGAAAGAGTTGTGAAAGTCTACTGCACATATTACTTGTGTGTTGAAGTCATGCTTCCTGGGAACCCTTTCTCTGTAAAGAGAGTTCAACAGTAGGGCATCTGGGACTGAGCATGAAGAAAATGGGTCTTTATACCTTTCTTCATAACTCTGTTCCTCTCACCCTCCAATCCCCATTTCATATCCTAGAGAAAATGAGCCATGCACCATACCTACTGGACCAGGAACTAAAGCACTGGACTCCTACAGCATTGCAAATGTTCACATTGTACCCACTGCACAAGCAGAAAAACCTCAGCAAGACAGAGAGCATTTTACATCTGCCACAATATATAGATTCAAAATTACAGTCTGAGTAACACACTTATAGACATGTGCAGGTCAGTGTACGACTTGCCAATGTCAGCCTCTCTTTTCACCATAGGTGTTTTGAGGATTGAACTCAGAGTCAAGTATGTGTTTATTGAATTGAAGAACTCATTTGCCATTTGAAGAAATGTACAAAGAGAGAGAGATGTAAATGAAAACAAATAAAAATGGGAAAAATTTGGCCCAACAGAAATAGAATTTACTTCTGTAAGAATCCTCTCAAGGAAATTTTTAAAAAGTCTAGAATAATCTGAAAATATCAAACTATTAAATATGTACATTAGATAATTTGAAGGAGACACAAGGTAAAAAGAACTAAGAAATCAAAATTGTGATTGCTAATTTCCAAAAAAATTAATGAACTTTTTAAAGTCTAGTAAAGAAAATAAATGCAATGATGTTACAAAGATGTTAAAAAGAAAGATGAGAAATATAGGTATGATTATCTAATCTGGAAGTCCTATTTCCAATGTTAGTGCCATAATTTGATAAATAAAAGTTTATTCTTTATATAAATATTTAATGAAACTATCCCAAACTGAAAATAACACATAGTTTTATAGAATGTTGACCAAGCAGGGGCGGAACTTTGCAATAAATAATTAGTAAGTACAAACTAAATATTTTATATACCATTATAAAATTTTAGAACACTAAAAATATGGATGCCTCAAGAATTTCCCAAATAAAAATAGGAAGGAAGAGAAAAAGATATTGGGAGGAAGGAAAGATAAATAGATAAAATTCTTTATCTAAAACAAAAGGAAAAACAATTATTAATAATCATGCAATATTATCTATATGAATACAGAAATGCTCTTTAAATTATAGGTAAAATAACCTTGGATCTAACAAGTTTACATTGAGCCAAAGTGACATTTATACATTTGACAAAAATAAAGACTGTAGGCACTGTTACAACTACACTATTTTTAGAGGGTGCTACAGCATTCTTAAAGGGCAAAGAGAGAACAAAGATCTAAATCAGCACACTTATGGAGGTTGCCATGGGACATAAATATCCAGGAGTAGGGTGTGTCCAGAATAAGGAACACTTTGACGTGAAGATGCCCATGTGGAAACAAATATCAGGGAAAACTGACAGGTACAAAGTCAAAGACATCAGCCAGTTTTCCAATGCTGTAACAAAATGCCTCTGGTAGTAAACTCAAAATGAGAAAACTTGTATCATGATTCACTGCTTCTTAGAGTTTCCAGTCCAAGATGGTCTCTTTCTTTACCATTGATGAGGACTAAATTTTTAATCTTATCAACCAGGAAATGAAGAAGAGACCAGAGTATCATAATTCCCTTGCATACTTTTCTCATGCCATCTAAAAAAAAAACCACTCATGAAGCCAGATGCCTTGAAATCTCTAGAGCCACTGTGAGGTTTGGGACCAACCCTTTTTAGTACATGGATTTTGAGGGGTATCCACAAATACAAACTATAGTAGACATGATGAGGAACTAATAAGAAAATGAAAATTTTGGGTAGGGGTAATAATTTACACATTGGATGAGAAAATTCAGGCTGCCTCTCTATGAAGAAGAGTGTTTTCCATTCTGCTCAGTGTGGAAAAAAATGATCTTTTAAACCCTGATAACCAGGCAGCCTTCCCATCCCCATGTCTGGGGACTCACACTAATCTGCCCCTCCTAAAAGACACTCCTGGGGCATCCACAGGCTACTGTGAAGAGAAGTTATTACGCTAACTGCAGAGCTTCACCTATCCATCTTTCCTCTAAATCCCATCCTGCAATCCCACCCCTAGCTATGCACCAGAGCACCAGCTGAACTCCCCTCCATCTCCTGTGCATCATACAAATCTTCCCCTTCCAACGTGGCTTCCCCAACCCATGGCTTTATTCCAAACCCCCAGCCCTAGCAGGCATTACCTGGCAAGCCATAGGCCACTCTGACCAGGAAGGTAGGTAGGCTAACTACAGACCTCTCCCTCCAGTCCAATCCCCCAGTCTCATCCCCAGCTCTTCATCAGATTCGCCAAGGCTTCCCTCCTCTCCCACCCCATCTCCAGTGGATGAGAGAGATCCCCTCCAAACCTCTCGTCCTCACCTTATTGCTTTAGTCCTTTCCCCAACTAGAGTAGGTACCCCAGGCTAACACATAGGCCACTACAGCCAGTAGTCTTAACTGAAGATCTTTATATTTCCCTTCAAGTCCCCCAAGTCCAGTCTCATAGTCACATCCCCAGTTTTGTAAAGGAGCTTTGTTATGGCCTCTTCTCACTTTGCCTCATTCCCTAGGGACTAACTAAGCAGATGCTGGTGGAACACCCTGCTTTACTCCCTCCTGCATACTTCCTTGCCCTTACCTCAAGCCCATTCCCATTCCTAAGTGTTAGTTCTCAATATCCTGAAATACATTTTACCTGGAATCAGGCAAAAATTATCTATCAGGACTCCAGGTAGCACAAAGCCACCACAATCTTAATAACCAGAGAGGAAGCAAACCAGGGAACAAAAAACCCATTCAAGAAAGACAAAGTCTTATATTAGCACCTAGAATTACAATTTTCCCAATCTCAGATGCCTAGACACTAGTGAAAAAACACAACCAAACAGCCATGGCAGTATGTCTCTACTGGAGGTAGAAAACCCTACCATAGCAGGCCTTGCATATTCCAATATAGCTGAAGCACAAGTAAGAGATTTTAAAAAAACTCTTTAGAGAGAGGTCCTTAAACCTAACCTGAGGGAAATCTGGAAATGAAAAATTTTAGAACAGGAAGAAGAACCACAGAGGTGAGCCTCACCAGCAGAATATAAAAGAGAGAGACTCAGCAGTGAAGACAAAATAGAAGGAATGGATAATTCAATCAAGGAAAGTGATAAATCTAAAAACATCTCCTGGCACAAAACATCCACAAAAATCAAACCTAATAATAATAGAAATAGAAGAAGGAGAACAAACACATGTCACAGCACAGAAAATAAGAAAATATTGCCAGCAAAGTCTTAGAGGATAATTTCTCTAACACTAAGAAGGAGATCTTCCCTATCAAGATATCAGAAGAATAAAGAACATCTCTCAGCACATAATAATCAGAACACTAAACACACAGAACAATGAAATAATGTTAAAAATCTGACAAGTTTCATTTGAATAACATAGAGGCAGACTTATTAGGATTACAATGGACTTCTCAGTGGAGACTCTAAAAGCCATAAAGGTCTAGACAGATTTCCTGCAGACTCTAAGAGACCCCCAATGACACTTCCAATCACTGTAGATGGAGAAAATAAGACATTCCATAACAAAACCAAATTTAAACAGTATCTATGTTTAAAGCCAAACCTACAGAAGGTGTTAGAAAGAAAACTCCACTCTAAAGAGGTTAACTACATCTATGAAAATAAGATAATAAATAATCCCTGACCAGCAAAATCAGAAGAAGAGAATAGTGTGCACATAGGCACACACACAAACAAACCACCACCAACAGCAACAACACAACAATAAAATAACAGGAATCAACAATTTTTGGTCATTGATACTTCTCAACATTTATCTCATTTCCCCAATAAGTAGATACAACAAGCCTAACAAGATAGATACTAAAATATGATTTATCTTTCTGGTGAAGTCAAGAAACACACCTAACCATCAAGGAAAGACATCAACTCATGGAACAAAGGATTTGAAAAAGATATTCCAAGCAAATGTATTGAAATAGCAAGCTGGTGTAGCCATTTTAATATCTGACAAAATAGACTTCAACTCAAAACTAATCAGAAGAGATAAAGCAGGATATTTCATATTCATCAGAGAAAATTTCTACTTAGAGGACATTGTAATTCTTAACATCAAAACAACAAACACAAGGGTACCTATGTTTGTAAAAGAAATACTACTACAGCTTACATCACATATTGACCCTCACACAGTGATGGTGGAAGACTTCACTACTCCATATGCACCAGTAGACAAGTCATTTAGATAAAAACTAATTAGAGAAATACTGGAGCCAAAAGACATAAACCAAATGGAACTACCAGATATTTATAGACCATTTCACCCAAACACAGAAGAATATATCTTCTTAACATCTCATGGACCTTTCTCCAGAACTGACCACATTCATGGATACAAATCAAGTCCCAACATACACAAGAAAATTGAAATAACTTCCAGAATCCTATATGAGCACCACAGATAAAAGCTGCATATCAACAGCAGTAGTAGCGGGAAGCTTAGGAACTCATGGAAACTGAATAGCTTTCTATTGAATGAATAATGGACCGAGACAGAAATTAAAAACTTTTTAGAATTGAATGAAAATGAATTCACCACATAGCCTCTTCCAATTATGGGACATAATGAAGGTGGTTTCAAAAAGTAAGTTTATAGGACTAAGTGTCTACATGAAAAAAACTGGAGAGATTTTATACTAGCAACATAACAGCATATCTTAAAGCTCTAGGAAAAGAAGAAATTGCACTCAAAAGAACTGGATGGCAAAAAAAATATTCAAACTCAGGACTAAGATCAAAATTACATAAACAAATAACAATACCATACAAAGTTTCAATGAGACCAAGAGTTGGTTCTTTGAGAAAATTAGTAAGATTGACAGATGCTCATCCAAATTAAGTGATAGGCAGAGAGAAGATCCAAATTAACAAAATCAGAATAGATAAAGGGGACATAAACACTGACAGTGAGAAAATCCAGAAAATCATAAGGGCATACTTTAAAAGCCTGTACTCCATCAAACTGGAACAGCTAAAGAGCTGGTTCATTTTATCAATAGGTACCACTTACAAAAGTTAAATCAAGATCAGTGAATCCATTTAAACAGAACTATAACCCCAGTGAATCAAAAGCAGTCATTAAAAATCTTCTAGACAAAAAAAAAAAAAAAAAAAAAAGGCCCCAGGTCATATGGTTTTAGCACAGAATTTTACTAGACTTTCAAAGAAGAGTTATCGTTAATACTCCTCAAATCATTTCACCAAATAGAAAGAGAAGGAAATTTTTTTATTTTGTTTTATGGGGCCACAGTTATAAAGACCTTACAAAGAAAGAAAATTACAGACCAGTTTTTCCTATGAACATAGATGTGAAAATTCTCAATAAAATATTTGCAAACCTAATCCCAGAATACATCTAAAAGAAAATCTATTATGATCAAGTAGACGTTCAAGCTGGATGCCATTACTAAAAGTGGGAGGCAAGGACGATGATCACATGAGACAGGCAGAGACTGGGCCAGTTGTACCTCCAGTCATACCCCTTCTCCTTCTCTCCCTTTGTCATGGAGCCCAGTGCTTCCCCTCTCAGATTGCTGCAGATGCTCTGTCTGCAACATGGCCAGTACTAGTCATTTAAAGTTATCACAGGGGCTGCAGAGACAGTTCAGTGGTTAAGAGCTCTTGCTACTCTTCCAGAGGACCTGAGTTTGGTTCCCAGAACCCAGGCTGGTAATTTACACACATCTGTAACAGTTCCGGTGAATATGATATCCCCTTTGGGCCTGTCCACATACCTGAAAACAAGTGACATACATTCACACTGACACATAGATAAACAAATTAAATCTTTAAATATAACCTAGATTATATTACAAATGAAAATAGTAATATAAGAAAATAATGTATTTAACTCTAATCTTCTATTATAGAAATACAAACTGAACTATCTTCTATTTAAAAACATAAAAAATCTGAAGGTGTTTAAAATGCTTCTTTTGACTACCTTATCTTTGCCTGTAAACATATCTCAAACTCCGTGGGCCCTATGTTTCCTTTCCATCTGGCTCTGTTCCCTTGCTTCTGGAATTCTTGTGTTGACACTTTTCTTTGACAAGCTCATGCTTACCCTTCTTCACAAACTGTCTCTTGGAATCCCAGGTGTTCGCTGTCACATGAGCTTGCACAGCTGATACCTGGTACCTGCCTCAGTAACCTTCCGTCTTTTGGGGCCCTGCAAGACTTCCATACTCTAAAAGGTCAACACATTTTGTGTATTTGCCACCAAATATCCATATCTTTATTTGTGCCTGCCATTTACTAGGTACGCAAAAATAAATGCTTATCGAATAATCAACTAGCATAAAAATTCAGTGTAAAGGTAAGTGTTTACCTTCAAATTGCAAGCTAATTTTTATTAATATGTAATACAAAGCAGTTAGCTTTTTACAAACCAACTTCTCCTGCAATTCTTGCATTTGAGTGTTTATTGCCATCATTTTCCACCTACTACCCAATAGTTTTGAGTTTTGAGGACTTTATTTCCCCAAAGTCTCTTTGAGCAGAATTTGAGGTTCATATCTGTTGGATAAAGCCTGGAAATGACTAAGAGAGTCATGCTTTGCCTTTGAGGAAATTTATTAATGCATGTGCCAAGAACAGCAGTTAGATAGAGGCAGCAGAGAAAGAATAGAATGTCAGAATTCCATAACATCCTGTACATCCAGTTGGCAAAGCAACCTATACTGCTTCCCCACCTGTAGGAAGCTGTAGGCAGGAAGAGCAGTGTCTCCTGGTTGAGCTTTGGGCTTTCATTCACAGCTCAGAAATTATAATGTCATGGGTAACCAATAGTAACTTCTTGGGGTCATGACTTCTGTTTTCAACAGTGTGGTGTTTTGATTCTTGGGCTGGTTTGCAGGGCCAGCCTGACACAGAACAGGGGTTTCTGGAGGATACTTGACATAACCCTGGTTGTCACAGACAAGGTGGGCCTCCTTATCTCTGGAGTCTGCTTTCAACAAGCTTAAACAGCACGTGACAATTACTATTACTCACCTCCGAGGGGAACCGTGACACCCAAGTCACTGAGAAAAAACAAAGCCAGAGCCCTTTGACAACGTGTCTGACAACAGAGGACACACTCTCAGTCTCCTCCAAGTGGGAGCACACAGCAGCCTTCATGCATAGTTTTAAGGTTTGGATCTCTTTTCTGTGTTGTCACTGGTTAGTTTATGGGACTACAGCAGCTTCTGCCTTCTTTTATTTTTAGACAGGGTCTCACATAGCCACACTAACCTTGGATGGCATATGTAGGTAAGGATAATTTAATCTCTCCTCTGCCTTAGAAATATTGTTTAAAAGAGAAAAAAATAAGTCCAGAGCATTTGTATAACTGAGTTCTTCATATCAAAGCCCATGCTGAAGCATCTGGAGAAATTTTTGATTCCTAAACCAAAAAATAATTATACTTTTTCATATTAATACCAACATCACAAACTAATGTATTCTAATTTTATATATAAAATGGTAAAGTTCTACATGAATGTAAAGCAAGGAAATATTAGCTTAAGTCAAACTTTGAAAAATAAGATTATAATTTTGAATTAGAAATTTTGAAATTTTAAATATTAGAATGAATTTGATGATAAGTGCTGCTACTACTACTTGGTCAGATATCAAAAATACTTTTCTGAAATTAGTAAATGTTAATAAATATATATTTCCTCTGCAGATTTTTTCTAAAACAAGGGAATTAAAAATTATAGCTGTACTTAAAAACAATACAAATTATTTTAACCATTAAAGATACATCAAAATATTGTGTTTCTAAATATCAAATGGCAAATATTTAGTTATTTTACTCTACAACTTTTCTTTAAAAATATGTTAATATGCAATATGTAATACATATATAAAACATATATTTCAAATTTGGTAGCTAGAAGTTGCTGCAAGAACAGAAAGGCAACTATGCTGAGAACATATTCATCATTTACACATGAAAGCTGAGTTTTTCTAGGTTGGCACACAAGCCACAGAGTTTGTATGAAAGGCCCTTTTCATAATTGCACACTTGTGACTTCTGTTCACTGTGTGTCACAGGACAGGAGGAAGCTGTAACCCGAGAAAGAAAACAAAAACCGTTGCTTTGAAATATTTCTGCTAAGTGCAGCATGTGTTCATCTGAAGTATTTGTTCCCAAGGAGAATGTCACTTGCCCCTGTAGTGCCTGTGGATTTTTTGATGACTGCAAAACCTTTTGCACTTTAAAGCTATAATATTGAAAGAAAACTTATGCACCACATTGATTGAGTCACCTGACTCCCCAAACCCTCATTCTTTATAAAGTGAAAAATGAAAATGAAGTAACAATCATGAAAATAACTTCCCATAGTATGTGCACAGACCAAATTGACAATATTAAAACAGCTGCCTTTATGCACAGTACTTATTTGTATACTTGGAACTCACCATTGCTTTGCCTGCTGATGAATCCCATGAGGACATAAAGTAAAATGGAAAGAGAAAAATCAAGGTCAATTTTAAATTCTCAACTGGCACAATTTGTGAAGGTTAGTGGTGCAGCGTGAAAGCAGCACTAAGGGAACCTAAGCTCTTTAATCTGTTGCAGTAAGATTTCCTCGATCAGTCCCTCTATTCTAGGTGTTAAGACAGTTCTGAAATGAACTGGAAGGCAGCGTGGTTTGGAATCACAAAATGATTTCAGCAATTTTTGGAGAAGTGGTATCCAGGAATTCACACAAATCAGCATCACCAAGCCAAGCGTGTTTTCTCTAGGTGACCCATAAGGGTGCATTTCCTTTCCTGCTATAGCCCTGTCTTGATATATGTACTGTCAGTTTAATGCACAGAACTCAAATGCCACTGTATGTAAAAGTACAGCCAGGAAATAAAGTGAGACTTGAAATATTTTTGACTTAGTGATAATCACTTATGGTCTATGTGTTCCTCAAAATTACTAGGTTGGGATTGAACTGCATTCTAAATGCATTGAGGCAAAGCTCTGCCCAAATAAGTAAACAAATGAATAAATAGCTTTATTGAGTGCCTTGCTTGCTTTTTGCTGCTTTTGACACATAAGACAACATTACTGGTCCACTCTGGAGGATGCAAGTAGGAAGATGCCCTCTCCAGAATCAGGGGTTGGTCTTCACCAGGCACCAGCTGTTTCATACCTTGATATGGGAGTTACCAGGCTTCAGGCCATTTTCTTTCTTTCTTTCTTTTTTTTTTTTTTTTATTGGTCAGGCAGTCAGTAGTTTTTTGCTCTACTTGCCCAGATGGGTAAAACAAATGTGCAATGACAAGGGATATCATTCCCAAATAGCATGATCCAAATAGGGCTCACAGGTAAATTCAGGTGGTTCAAAAAAGAAAAAGAAAAGCAAGTATTCCCTGGTCCCCAGCAGATGGAAATGCTGGGTTTATTAGAGTTGAACCAGCTTCTTGTCAACACAACTTCTCTTATGCAAAACAGTTTCAAGAGGAGATGATTTTAAAATGCGAGGCTCCAATTTGCAAAATGTCTGTGTTACAGAAAAATGCCAAAGCCGCATACACAACAACCTATAGTCAAAATGAATTTAACCATCGTGATTTCCTGTACTCTTTCTAAACAACTAGTTCAAATGTTGCTTGTGGCTTAGCCAGTAGCAATCCTGTGTTCTGTTACCACATTTAAACACTGGAAGCAAACACATCAAAATGCTGGTATCTTTTTATCCCTTACAGATGTCCTTGCTCCCTGGTAAAGAAACTATTGGAATGTTGCCATTTTAATTAGGCTTAGCTACAAAAAAGCCTTAATCTGCCATTGAGATGTATATTTGTCTGTTTTATTAAAGCTTAGTGGATGGGGAAAGGTAGCTTTCCGTTGCAGAAATTATGTAATAGTGCAGATAAACCTCTTCCAGGAGAGTTTTACAATTTGGAGCGAATTTGAAACATAATTGATGATTTTGAAACTCTTGCCAAAATAAAGAACAATTTTATGTTATTTTTAATAACCTGATTTTTTTCTATTATTACTGAAGTGATTATTTCTTGGAACAGTTTTAGTGAGTATAGTTTTTTTTTTTTCTTTTTATATGGTAAAAAAAACCCCTTCTAGTCATATACCAAATACTTTTGTTAGAATAAATACCTCTAGATCGTAAAGAGGCTTCAAACTGTTATGTCGTTAGCATACTATCATAATGTATGTCTGACTTTTAAACTGAGTAAATGATTGTTAAAACTTTGACAATTATAGATTCCTTTTCCTCTTGTAATTTTTTTTAAAAATTAATTTTGGATATTACTGGTCCAAATGATTCTAGGTTTATAGAACTGTTTGCTATTAATATTTGTTATGTTAAAACAAATATTATGTTAAAATACTTTTCTAAAGATAAAAGATTATCAAAGTGGAGGAGGATCATAAACAGGGCTCCGGAGCTGGGCATGGTGCCCCACACCATTAATACCAGCACTTGGAAGGCAACTGCAGGTGGGTCTCAAGGCTGAGACTAGTCTGGTCTACATAGATGGTTCCAAGCCAACTAAAGTTACATAGTGAGACCCTTTCTCAAAACACTCAAACAAGAATGCATTAGATATTTAAAACAAAGAAGCCCACGACTTAGTTTGAAGGTTTGATAAATGTGTATATTTGTTGTGTATTTTATAAAATGATGTGCTCAGAGATTCCTCCAACCCTGGATATCTTAAAAATGGCATGCAGGGGCTGGAGAAATAGTTCAGTGGTTAAAAGTGCTGATTGCCCTTGCTGAAGATCCAAATTGGATTCCCAGTACCCATGTTGTGTAACTTTTGTCCAGAGGATCTGATGCCCTCTTCTGGCCTCTGGAGGCAATGCTCATGCAACTGAATGCACACAATTAAAAACATCTTAATAATAAATATTAACAAATGACATGCAGGAGTAGGAACGGAGGGTGACCAGGAGCTAACTACACAATGGCAGTTAAACACTATCTGCCCATTACAGCCTATTTGACAGTGGAAAAGCCTCAGACCTCTCTGTGTCTTAATTTCCTCATGTACAAAAGTCAAATATGTTAGCTACTTGAAAGCTTTCAAGACTAAATGATATAACATTCAGGAAATGCTTCAAATAATGCCCCACACATAGTTACCATTAAATAGATCATCTTTGTCTCCACAAATATAAAATTTCTTTCATATTGTCTCATTTCAACTTAAACATTTTGGTTTAATCCCTTTCTTTTAAATGCTGTGGTTAAAAAAATAAATAAATAAATGCTGTGGTTGCCTTGGCTGTTATCACCGAAAGTTTCCTAAGAATGAGTGAGAGTGAGTAACATCTGGAAACAGCTGACTGTAAGACTTTAAACAGGGAACCCTGGAAGGCTTCATCTGAAAGTACCCACAAGTTCTCACAGTTGGGATAAAAATACTGTGTTCAACTTTCAGGAAATTAACAAGTCCATGACTAATCTTTATTCTAAAATTTATTAGATGAAGCCATCAAGGGGACAGTGATGTCTCTCATGAACATAACTTTCCTACTAATGCATTTCTGACAAATATCTGAATTGAAAAAAAAAATGGTATTCACATAGTGTCTCGTCAACCCTACTAGTACTTAGGAAAATAAACTTCAGGACACTTACTGTCTTTTCCTTAATAATTAGACACTATATGATTGAACAATATTTTTCCTGAAAATTACAAAATGAGTAATTTTCTTGAGATTTCAGTTGTCATTAAAATGAAACACTGCAGAGGGCTGCTTCAAACACATAAGTTATGGGATCCTTGAAGTATTCAGTGTAAGATTCCTGGGTTCAAGGCCGGGTTCTCTTTGTTTTTGTCTTTACCCACATTTTCTGGTGCCTTCGTCCCCAAGTGTCCTTCAGCGTGCTCTATTAACCTACCAACTCCTGAAGATGAGGAAGGACAGGAAGACACAGGAAATGAAAGCGACTGAGATGGGTGGAGGACTCCTCCTCAGTTCAGAGTCTGGTTAACATCTCTTACCAGGTGGGAGAAGAGAATGCTAGCACAATTCACATTTCCTGGGAATATTACCTTCCTGAAGACAATATTTCTTTTCCACAGATATCGTACATGAGAATGTAAAAAAAAATATTGAAGCTTGGTTAGGGCTTTACCATATATGACCTTTGACCTCATCCCTTTCCCAGCTATAAATCTGCATTTTTAACAATAAAATCTTAACAAATTAGATGCTAAATGGATAATTGTGGTTAGATGCTAAACTTTGTCTGTAGCTAAAAAATGTAATGCGGATTCCTTGGATAATTGTGGCCTATGGTTTTATCAGTCTATATTTCTGTTCAGGAATACTGAGAAATCATCCTATGATTTCATATACCAAAAAAAATAAGATTAAATAAAATTTAAAAAGAAAAAATTCCTTACCAACTTTAAACAACGTAACTTGAGAAGATACCTGTGGCATAAATGAAAGACTTAGAGGAGATTTTCCCCAGAAGCCAATATTCGGTATATACTTTCTGAGCACCTCTCCACCAATGCCAGTGCTCATGTTTGAATCTGCATTAAAAAAAAAAATTCTTCTCCTCACAACCTCCAATTCTGCTGTCTGAAATCCTTTGCCTCAGCAAAGTCAGTGATAACAGGTTTACTGGAGGGTTGCTCCTTGAAAGGGTTGTTCAGGCTGGAGAGATGGCTCAGAGGTTAAGAGCACTGACTGTTCTTCCAGAGGTCCTGAGCTCAATTCCCAGCGAAACCACATGGTGGCTCACAACCATCCATGATGAAGTCTGGCGCCCTCTTCTGTAAAACTGTATGCATAATAAATAAATAAATCGAAAGGGTTGTTCAGACTTCTTCAGAACGCTATGGCGCTGTCTCCTACTGACAATGGCAGGGCATGCTCTAGGATTTGTCTCTCATTGCCTGCCTCTCATTACACAGTTCTCTTCATGCTTGTAGTGAGAATGCGTAGCTGGATCTTCGTGCCTTTCCCATAGTAACTTCCCAACCCAGACAGGGGCCACTTTGCTCCCCATCCATCCGTGATAACCAGTATCCTAAGGAATCTTGAGTGAAATGTGGAGCTGGTTGAACATTTTCAATAAACCTTCAGGCTGACACAGGTTCTTCTGTGCAGAGAAGTTAAGTCAAACCAGCACTGTGGAAAAGCAGGTAGATACTGCCAGGCATGAAGAAAGCTGCTAACGCTTGACTACAGTGGTTCTGAGGATGATATAAGATCATTATTTTAAATGATCTTAAGTGGCCTTTTTGAGAATATAGTCTGATGATAATGAGGGATGAAGAAGGCAGGAAGGAAAAAGTAAAAGACAAGGGAATTTTAAAGAAAATAGGTTTTTTAAAGTTGTTTGCTTATTTTGAGAATGTTTTTAACAATCCAAATTGTAACAACTCTAAAAGCAAATATAATCAATTGGTCAAAATGGTAATAGAAGCTGAAAGTATATATTAAAAAGATACAACTTATTACTAAGAAAAATAATTACGTTGAGACTTGTATTACAGGCAAAAACAACTAACACAAAATTTTTCTCACTTATATATTCAATACGTTTCTTTTCCTTTCCTCTGCTTTTCCCCCCTTATTGTTTTTTCCACAGAAAGTAACACAAAACATAAAGATTAAGAATGCTTTCTAAACGAGGTTTTCTGCAGAACTAACAGTGAGTGAGTAAGCAAAGTCAGGATTTTTCAATGGGTGGAACTTGGCCTCTTGCTGGGGCAGATCACATGTAGAGAGGGATGGAAATGCCATTTGATAAAGGTCGGCTTCACAAAAGCAACATGTTATATGTAGCAGATCTTTAGTAGGATAAACTGTTTGCCATAATGTAAAGCTTCCACCCATATCTCAGCCTCTATGAAATGGCAGAATATCATTCTAGGGAGTATTAACAAGACCAATAAGATCACCATACTGGAACTCAGGCCTGTATTTGACAGAACCACACTAAGTTCATTACAACACAGCGGATACCTTAATTATTTACTCTAATAATTTAGAGTGAATGACAGAATTCTAAGGCCGAAGCTCACAGGGTAAAATTCCAGCCGTATGACGTACTTTTCTTCAGTGCCTGTGTCAATCCCAGTGGAAGCTCTTGGAAAGATTATCTTTTTATGATTAGAACAGAGGGCGCAGTGTCTTGCTGACTAAATTGCTCTCTCTGATGTCTGATGTACCCACCCACCATGGCAGACTCTCTACTACTAATATATACGTCCCTTTAAACCAGTAGGTTACACATCAAACTTCAGGTTTGAAGCTCTGGAAGGTTCTCAAGGATGACAGGTTAAAATCTCACCAGGTCCAACACAACCTTTCATTCTTCCAGAAGGGATAAATCAGCTGGCACGTACTTCACTGTATTGGGGCGTTTGAGACAGGAACTTATAAACTTCGACTCCTTTGCTTTGTAATGACATTAAAGGTCTCATGTGGTATTTGATCTAAGAGCTGGAGACCGTCCTTAAAACTTGAGCGTTTTTGCTTATCTTCAAGTCTGTACGATGGGATGTTTGGACACTCACAGGATAGTAACATCTTCATCACCCATACTGAATTATGAAAAATAAATTCTCACTGAGTCCTTGCAGGATTAACATTACTTACAGCTATAGATTATGCTGTGTGCATGTCCCCATTTATTCTTTTGTAATAAAAAAGGACTTTCTGTGCTTGTCAGTTTCATAACATGGCATAGTTGACCTGGTGTCGTAATTTTTTTGTTTGTATTTTTATTTTGTCTGTGTATGTGCTTGGGATCATGTGTGCCTGTAGAGGCCAGTGGACAACCTCAGCTCTCATACAGATGACTTGTTTTTTAATAAGCCCTGGTCTTCCGGTATAGAACTCAATTTTAGTATCATGATGTGTCACATATTGAAGTTTCTGGTGATGTCTTTGTGTTAAAGACCCAAAAGACTTTTTGAAGACTTTAATAAAGTTACTCTCATTGCCCTGGGCCTGAAGGAGTCTGCCTGGATTACCCCCTGCCCTGCACTATATTATACACATTCATCTTTGGATTTCAATTTCTGTTTTTTATGCTTTTCTTTTTTATGTTATTGCTTTGATCTGCTGCTTCCTCCATTGTTCATGATGGGTTGATCTATCTTTCTGGCAAGAGAATACACGAGGAAAAAATTGGAGGCTCAGGAAAAGAAAGTGTGAGGATGGATGAAAGAGACACCTTCTCGGAATCTGCATTTAGATGTCTCTGTGGACGACCTGAGATTAGGGTTCACTGCAGAAATCACTGAGAGCAATTCAAGCTACTTTGTATTTCACATTTGGCTTCTTTTATTTGTTCAAGAGAAAGCATTATTCAAGGGTTTATTTTTATTTAATTGCAAAGCAAGATCCTGTGGGATCATTATACCTAACATTTTCACATCCCACTCACAAATCTCCATATGAAAGTTGTCTTGTTGGAAATGGCCGAAGAATTATGGCAAAGTACTAAAACAAAACCTAAAGAAAAATCAAATATATGTAAATATACCTGTGCAAAATTGCTTATACAAAAGCTCATGTACCCCATCTTTAAAATATTAAAATATTCCTTATTGTAAAGTCTTTTGCAGACCTCCAATGGAGGTGTGCTTTCTGTTCTGCTCATTTCCTTTATTGTACTCACAGATCTATGAAACATCACCCTTTTCCACACACATCATTATAATTAATTTCATAAGCTCCTTGCAGCCTGAGAATTTTTGTTTTCTTGGAAGTTAATAGCTCTGAAATAGAACAAATACAGGGAATTCTTGTAAATGGAGAGGCCTTATTTTTAATGCACCTGAATGAATCTGTCTTTCTGTATTTAGTGTGACCTGTGTTTTCTGCCAAAATTCTTAATGTCATCTCATTCATCATTCTGCTTCTTTGGACCTTTTGTCTACCTTTCCGCCAGAACTTATTCACTGATAAAGCATAATTATATTTTTCTCATTTCAGGCTACATATTTTTTTGAAAAATTATATAGTTAATGACTCAAAATTTTTGTTTGATTTGAATGTTGGCTTCTAAAATTCGGTGCAAAGTTTCCAAGTTTTACAATAACTACCACATAGATCAGGGTATGTTTATACACTCCTGTGTGACAGACCTTTGCTCTCTCATGAGCCTGGATCAAAGCCAAACATAGCACATAGCAAAGGCTTGTTGAATAAATGTAGTCACCTATCAATTCCTCTGAGGTTCTGTATGTGGACTGAACTAATTAAGAATGTTATATACCAAAAATTAAATGTTAGCAATTAATTTGAGAACTTACAATAAAGTATCTTAATAAATGATGACTTATTTTTGAGCCTATTCTTTAAATTCACCATTTAGAGATGAATTCACCATCTCTAGATGGTAAATTTATCACAGATGCCTTATATACATTCATGTCACCTGTAAAGGTGGAGTCTCACAATATATAATTTTACAGTGTACTAAGAATTTATGCATTTGTTGTTTTAAAACTAATTATATAATATGACCATGGTCTTCATATTTTCAAGGGAGAAACCATAGGTTAAGAAAATGTTAAGCTATTAAACTAAAATGGAATAATCAGTAAGAAATAATGATTATAAGTGAATAATCTAGTTCTAATTTTCTCCCAGTATGGATCATTGACTGTAAGGAAAGCTATGGGGATCACCAAGTATGACTGGATTCCACATTTATCTTCAATAAGATAATGTTTCCCGTCTCATGTTCTAAAAATAGAGAAATAAGTATACATTAAAATTATAAATTTTAAATATTGTGAAAATGTTATAGCTCCAAGAGCCATATTAATAGTATCTCAATATATATATTTGTTCACCTCTTTCAAATCATTAGACATGAATAAGTTCTTCATACAATTAAAATATTTTTACATATTTACAGTCAATACATAATATATATTATTCCATTTCATAAACTACAAGGTCTTACAAAATCAAGTTTCCACCCACCAATCTATGCAACATTTCTGCCATTCTAAAATCTAGGGACATAGGAACTAAATACTTTCAATCTTACTTAGAAGACTGTTAACTTAGTTATTTCCATTTATCTCACTAAAGTATCTTCCCATTGTTTCTACCTTAAACTATTTTCCTTCTTTTAAGATTTATCTCAAATGTGACTCCCTTAAAAGTTTTCCATCCAGAAATTTTTGAATATTGCTCTTTTTTTTTTGCACATGGTGAGACACTGGTCATATCAGAAGCTCTTCATAACTACTTGAACTGAATCCTAAACTTAGAAAGAGAAGATGTGAAGATATAATCTGTAGCTGAGTAGTTGAGAACACTCAGTTGTGTGCCAAGAAGAGGCAGTGGGTTTTTTTTTTTATTACAGATGGAGGAAACATGTGGGTAAAAAAATAAGAATTGGAGGAACACCATGGGAAGAATGCTTGACAAACAGTCAAAGATAGTGGTCATGTCAGACAGGGTGGAGTCTTGAGATACTACACTAAAGAGATGACACAAATAGGCAGTCTCAGTTTCCTACCATACACTCATGGAAATTAGCCCTATGTTGACTGAGTTCCAGTTGTGGGAAGCTCCTACATTTTGCTCTGAGAGCTTTCCTAGACCATATTTCCTTCTTTGTCTCTGTGCATATAAAGAGTAATAAGTATTCAGTCATGAGATAATGTGCAAGTGAACTCATATACTACTATAGGAATGCCATTCAAGACTGTTGCCTGGTGGATACTGAGAATATGGCTGAAAATTCCTGCTTGCTCAAGCATGAGGTGAGAAAACACCTAATGGTGCTCTGGAAAGTTGAGTTTCGAACCCTTAATATCTCATATTTAATTGGGCCCTCTGTTTTCTCTGCAGGCTCTTCTCTAAGTAGCCACCACAGTGCTTTATGATTTCACTGTCCCAAATAAACTACTTCACTGACTTGAACTTGCTTCAAAGGACACAATGGAAACTATAGATACTCACAATCATTCAGGAAGCAAATTCTTAGAATGTGATTCAAGTATTGACTTTTTTCTTACTATATGAAAAAAACATGTCTGATTGCCATTGATGAATGGGCTAGTGCGACTATCAGGCTTGTGATTGCCCAAAATTAGCAAGACTCTGACTTGTGCTAAAATGGGTTTCAGAGCTGCAGTGGAATAGATCTTATCAAAGCTATAGAAAAAAGTTTTCTGTAGTAAGTATCAAGGC
This sequence comes from Sigmodon hispidus, assembly GCA_004025045.1. NCBI lineage: Eukaryota > Metazoa > Chordata > Mammalia > Rodentia > Cricetidae > Sigmodon > Sigmodon hispidus. Next base: position 24,779 of record PVIH01004789.1, on the reverse strand, counting down.
TATGAAGAATGACAATGGCAAAGTCTAGTTAATGAGTTATCAGCCAGAGCAGAGCATGGCACTGAAAGCAAAAAGGGCATAGTTGTGTCTCTAGACTTAGTAACTAAATGACACAGCCACAATTTGATTGCAAAAATACAACACAAACACCAGGTAAATTTAAATTCACAACCCTCTAGAAGTTACTGAGACATTTTGGTCAGTCCAATTGGAAGTCTTGAACACTTATATTTTTCCATTGACATGCATGTCTTACCAACTCTAGGGTATCAGCTTTGTGGCCCTACAGGCCATTTTTTAGCTACTCTCGATTGCTTTGCAAGATGATGCTCAGGTTCACTCTGGATCCACCATATGCCTGACCTTTAGATCCATTTCTAAAAACAAAGCCTTGCCTTTCCCCACTGGAAAAGAGCAACCCATGCTATAGAAACAAGACTTTTGCATTAAAAAAGCTAATATGCTCAATGGTACTGGAACAGTATTTGTGACAGTGATATTAGGGGTTCTGGCCTAATGGGTGGATTGTAAAGCTGGACAAGGGAGATATATTGATATGGAGGCCAGTTTCTGTTACTCTGCATTTAATGTCCTGGCAAGGACTGCTGGAGCCAGTGCTAATGTACTGCTTGGATAGTTCCTTGAAGTTTGGATAAAAATGATGGCTTACAATAAAAGGTGGATATGCCTGGGTTGTTTGGCAAAGTGTCATGGAAAGAATTTTAAAAGGTTCTGAGAGAACTGCTGCATCATTCCATGGCTTGAGTCCTAGAAGCCTAACTAGGGGCCATGAGGTAATGAAGAAAAGACAGAACAATGGGAATGTCCCCCATTGTCTCATATATTTGAATACGTTGTTTCCCCTTGGTAGACCTGTTTGTGGTGGGCTAGGAAGTGTGGCCTTGTTGGAAGAGATGTGTGTGTGTACTAGACTTTTTCTTTTGGGTCAGGACTAGCTCCCAAATCATGAGACAGAGACTTATTACTAGTTTTGAATGCTGGGCTAGCTCTTTTCTGGTGAGCTCTTAATTTAACCTCCTTATATTTATCTACCTTTTGCCTCAGTGCTGTTTACCTTTTCTTACTTTCTTGTTGTTTTTTTGTCTGGCTAGCTGGTGACTGCCCAGCTACTGACTTCAGTTGTCTCCTTTGCTCTCTCCTCCTGATCTCTTTTTCTTTCTCTGGAGCCTACATTAATCCTCCTATTTATTCTTTCTGCCTGGCGGCCCTACCTATACTTTCTCCTGCCTCGCATTGGCTGCTCAGCTTTTTATTAGACCATCAGGTGCCTTAAGCAGGCAAAGTAAAACAAATGCAACACATCTCTTCATAACTGAACAGAAACAGCACAAGTGTAACATATCCTAAATCATTAAACAAATGCAGCATAACAAATCTAACACACCTTTACACAGCTAAAATAACTTTTTGTAGCACAAACAAATGTAATACATCTTTGCCTATTTAAAGTGATATTTTATAAGCATGGCATGTCATGAAGTGTGAACTTTGAGGCTGCAAAAGCCCATTCCATTCTCATTTAGCTCTGTCTGCTTGTTAGTCAGACGTGAGTGCTACACCACTGCTGCAGCACCTGCCTGTTGTATGCTCCCCAACATGATAGTTTGGACTCTAACCCTCTGCAAGTATGAACCTGCAGTAGAATTATAAAGCACAAATTCTAGCTGGTACTTAATGAAAACTCAGAGCCAAATATTGGGGGAAAGCTGGAATATCAGAGAGAAAAAGCAGACCATAGTCAGTTCTCACTCTTGGCCTAGCTTGTTGCTCTTACAGAATACCTGAATGTCTGCCTATGCCTACCTTAAATATCTTCTCTTTCTGGGTTCAACTCGGCATTATAATCCTAGAGTTAGGATTAAAAGTATGAGCTGCTACTGTTTGATTTTTAGGTTTTGAACTCACAGAAATTAAAAAAATAAAATAAAATAAAAAGATCTCTGTCTCCTGAGTGATGGGATTAAAGGTGTATGTCACCAAACCTTTGTAGTGGGATTATGCTGGTAATATTGTAAATATTTGTCCCAGTATTGGTTGAATAAAAGCTGACTGGCCAAAAGGCAGACAGGTAGTGTGGGCAGGGCTACCAGGCTAAGAAAACTCTGAGTATAGGAAGAATAGAGACAGATGCCAGACACAGAGCTGCCAGTGAGAGCCGCCACAGAGATGCCATGGTGACATAACAATGAGATCGCAGCAGACACTGAGGAAAGAAGCTGGAATGCTGCTGTGAGGAAAGGTACTGAGCCTCTGAACACGATGGGTTGAGTGCAGATGAAGGAGTTCAGATGAAGGAGCTAGCAAATTATATGCCTGAGCCTTAGGTCAATCAGTGTAAAAGTAATATAAGCCTGTGTGTGATTATTTGAGGCAAAGCGGGGCCAAGAGTGAGACTAAACCTTTGTACTAAGCCTGGAAAGTCTGGGCCAAAACCATTTACAACAAACTTTGACCTTCCTGGCTTGACTGTGGGTGATTCTGTTCTCTGATATTCCAGGCTGATTTTATTAAATATAAAATGTATCGCCCATTATGCTCAATTGTAAATATTTGCCATTGCTTTAGGTTTAATAATAAACTGGTTGACCAGAAGGCATACAGGAGGTATGGACAGGGCTACCTGATTATAAAAAAACTCTGGGAGAGGATGAGGAGAGACAGAGGTCAGCAGACTTAGGGGAAAGAAGAGGAGAATGCTGCTCTGAGAAAAGTTACCAAGCCAGGTGGCTAACCAAAATAAGAATCATGGTTTAGTTTAAGAGTAACAGTTAGCAAATAATATGCCTGAGCTATAGGCCAAAGAGCGTGTAATAAATATATGCTTCTGTTTGATTCTTTGGGACTAAAAGACTGTGTCTGCACCTTAGGCCTAGGATGGTTCAGAAACTTCCAACTACATGAGCCGCAAATGAAATGCTTTTTTTTTTTTTCTAAATTGTCTTGGTCATAATAACAATGCAACTGTAGCTAAGACATGCATAAACACAAAAGTTAGGATTGTGTGGTCTGAGCTCTCTAATGGAGAAGCTGCAGCAATGCAGAAATTTAGTTACTTACTACACACAACTGAGGAGGGTTATTGCATAGAGCTGAAGGAGGCAAGTCTAGCTAATCTCTCTAGGAAGAGTCTGTTGATGAGAGTCTTCATGCTGTATTCATCCAGAGGGCAGAAAGCTATACTGGATTTTTTTTCACACACTATTAACTTTCACACATAAACCAGGAGAAGGCTATGCCACTTACCTGAGCCTAGACTGGGGCAAAACTTTTCATTTTTCATGTGTCTATGGCATTGGGGTCCTTAACAATGGCCATGCCCATGTCAAACGATATGCTTTCACTGAGGCTGTCACTTAATGTACAAAGACTTAATGTACAAGAGTGGATTTAGTGTATCAAATCAAAGAACTAACTGGTTAATTATGCTCCCTGAAACATCTCAAAGTGTACTCTCCTCACTTAAAGGACAGGAAATATTTACTGTGTCTTTGCTTCATAAACATTCCCCATCACACTTTTTCTTCAGAACTCATTTCTGCTTTTTAGACATAAAGCCCATATACACAGTGGAGATGAAATTAAATTAGTTTTATGTACTTTTCTATCCCAGGCTCTAGAGCTTTGCTCAGACTTAACCTTTGAATGAAAGATAAATTTATTTACTTCTATCTAAAACAACTTTATGTTGTTTTTGAGTTGATCAAATTCCAGTTCTTATTTTAAGCCTTTATTTTGAGACACAATAAGGCAATATAGTTGGGAAGTTAACAATATCTTAGGTGATACCATCCTGATTAGACCAATGATCTTTTTCTTTCTGTAAACCAGGAATATCTCTTGTCTATTTTGTCAGGTTGAACTGAAAATAGGGCTTCAGTAATAAAAAGTAATACATTCTAAGAAAGATTAACTACTATTGCTTTCTTGTTGTTTTATTTTTATTAGTCAGTTTTCCCCAGCTCGATCACATTTTCCTCTTTCTCCTTCCTTTCCTCTCAGTTCTTTCCTTCTCCATCTCCTCTCTCTTCCTTGCCTTTAGAAAAGTACACTTCTTCCATGTACATCACCCAGCCATAGGACATCAAGTCGCAGCAAAACTAGGTACCTCCTCTCCTATTAAGGCTATGTGGGAGGAGGAACCTGGTAGGAGGAAAGGCAACAGAGTTAGAGATAGCTCCACTTCCTTTGCCAACAGTGCAAAGAAAATTAAACCAGACAACTGCAACACATATGCAGAGGGCCCAGATCGGTCCCATGCAAGTTCTCTGGTTAGTGCTCATTCAGTCTCTGAATCCTAAGGGCCCAGGTCAGTTGACCTGTATCTTTTCCTATGGTGTTCTTGGTCCCTCAGGCTTCCATAATTCTTCTTCTCCCTCTTCCTCAGGATTACCTGAGGCCCACATAATGTTTGGCTAAGGGTCTTTGCCTCTGTTTTCATCAGTTGCTGGGTGAAACCACTGTGACATGATGACATGTGAGATAGGCATCAATCTACAAGTATAGCAGAATATCATTAGAAATCATTTCATTGATATTTTTTTTTATTTTTATTTTGCCTATCATGTTTGGTTCTGTCCTAGATCTCTGACCTGTTTCTTTAAAATATTGATTTACCAATAATGTTTACAATTTGTGTAGAACTGGTATTTTAAGCCACTTTTAGCATCACGAATTCATGTTAGTGTCGTCCCCCCCCCCACAAAAAGGTCTGAGGAAAACAATCTGGAAGATTGATTTTCTTGGCAATATATTTATCAGAAAGTATTTAAAATGATCATGAGTTTTAGGCAGCCAAAGCTGCATAGTGAGGTCCTGTTTCAGAATAAAAAAAAAAAAAAGAAACAAGACAAGACAGAAATGAAAATGCAAAAGGGGTGAAGACAGTGTATGTGTGTGATTCTAATCTTGGACAGGGTGTGTCTTGCACAAAACAAAGAGGTGCGTCAATTTCCCATTAGGAGAAACTTTTGCTTTTTACTTATTTATCAGCTTATTTTGTCATGTTTGCAGTTTCAGCTATTATTTCTAGGATGTGAGGTTGTGAGTTGCCCTAAATGTGTTGACTGACAGTCAACATTTCTGGAGATCATTCTCCTAGTGGTTAGAGCCTTTCTTGGCTAGAATATATAGAAAACTGGATGACAAATACGAACGATGCCCTTCTATGGAAAATGTGAATCTGAGGTAGCTGTCCAGTCCTTGGGTTCATCACAGAGGAGTGAGAGGCAGAGAAATCCCTGACTTCCCTTATTCCTGGCATAAGTGAATCGTGACAGGTCACTTAACCTCTACCCCATCTTCTGTGTTTTCCCCACTGATGACACTGGTAGTGAATTTCTTTGCAGTAATATGAAAATTACCAGATTAATGACTATTAAAATCTCTAAAGATTTAATGGAAGAAAATGCTTCCTAAAATGGTCATTGGGAAGGAAATGATGCCCCTAGAGCTTTCAGCCACAACTAAAAATAAATGCTAAAGGTTATTTTGTGAGGAGTGGTAGCTTCATGTAATTGATGATGCTGATCTTCTAACTAGGAGCCTGAATTGAGTATTTGTGGTCTGTGATACCCAGGACTTATGTAGCAACATGGCAAAGCTGCCATGCTCAGAAGCCGTCAGTAGCATTTGTGTCTCTTTCTTCTCCCAGGGAGAGCCCTACTTTTATAGAAATTAGGAAAAACAAAATGAAACAAAAAAGTAGACCTTTGCAAAGGTAGTACGTTTAGTCACTCCCCTCCCTCCAGAGTGGACGTCCCCAGCACCTTCCTCTTTTTTAGGATGTCTACATCTCCATCCCTTCCTGTAGTTCAAAGTCAGAGAGGGAGCATAATGGGATATGGCTGAAGGACTATAATCCTAAGAATTCCAAAACTTTTCATTGAAGAGCCATTTCTAAAGAGAGCTTTTATCCATTGGCAATTTCAGCTGAGAGCTATTCAGTTCAACTCAGAAGGCGCCACATAAAGGCTTTGAAATGCCCTGGTCTGCCACAGCCCCTCTGCAAGGTCAGAGACAGGGAGTCTTTGTGCCTTTCTCAGCCCATTTGTGATAGCCTTGATGTGAAAGAGGAGCAGATTAGAGATGAACCAGGAGGAATTGGGAGGCCTTTGCCTAGGCCAGATCTACCAGACTGGTTAATCCCTCCATTAGTACACAGAAAGAGGTCTCAATATTATTAGTCAGTTATCTAGGAAGGGATGAAATGTTGAGTTGGGATCTTAGGTTCATCCAGGGTGATGGCTGCTGGATAGTGTGAAAGAAGACAATGCTTTGTGAGCCTAGGGCTATAAAAGAAACCATCAGGTAACATACTCTCTCTCTCTCTGTCTGTCTCTGTCTGTCTCTCTGTCTCTGTCTCTGTCTCTGTCTCTGTCTCTCTCTCTCTCTCTCTCTCTCTCTCTCTCTCTCTCTCTCTCTCACACACACACACACACAAACATACACACATACTTCCATCCTTACTCTACTTCCAATCTTAAGGGAACAGTGAGCTCCTCTTGGATGGAAAAACCTAAAGGTGTGCACCAAGATTCAACTTTTTTTCCTAGCTCTCATCCTCATTCCTGCCCCCTTTCTTTGCAATAAATGAGGAAGCTTCTTAGCAGTTTTCCCACTGAAGAAGGAAAATATTCACATAAAGCAGTGGGTTTTAGAAGTATCCCTCTAGTACTTCTTGAGTTGTACATATTGCCATTGCCTTAAGAGGGGGTTAGGGTAATTTATTTCTGTGTCCTTGTAAGCCCACAGGATTTTACAATGAGAATTCCTGAGTGTTTAGAGAAAAGGGAAATAAGGTTGTCCTGTGAGAGTTGAATGACTTGGAAATAACACTTAGCAGAATGTTTTCTAGTTCCAGGGGAACACACCAGAATATGGCTTAATTAGTGAAATTGACAATCCACAGTTAGCATATATCACCCCCAATAGAAATAGCTATAGTAAAAGATGGCTTCCAAAGGTCCAACTGCCCACACCCTGCCACTTGGGAATAAAAAGGAGAAACTCAGTGGGTTGGAGAGTATCCTTAAGACTTAACTACTTCTTGCTCTGATCTTGCAGTTACTGAGCAGCCTTTGATCTAATCACACCTCTTATTAATTATGTGCTGAAGAGCACTGGGCCCCAGAAGTGTCTGTGTTACAAGAAGTAAAGCACCTTGCTTATAAAAGAAATGGCTCATCTTTTGTATCCACTCAGCACTCACTGACTTACATGGAACTAATTTCTGTAAGTTATTGTCTTGCTAGGAGCAACTATTTTGTGTTTACTTATGGAATTTTCTTATCTGTAAGATAAAGACTCTTGGGAAATTTGAAGTACTGTCACACAATGAAGAATCCTAGGAGTGTGGCAACAGCATATGGGGATTATTGCTTCACATTCTAACAACCTAAACCTGTGCTTCTTTATTTTAATTTTAGTGACTCCTACTTTGATAAGAAGATCTATAAATTGACATAACTCTTATGTTTCTATGCATATGAAAGTAATATTTGTTGAAACATTCATCATTGGTTGATTTTGACTGTTTCATATATGTATCAATGTAATCTGATTACTCTCTTCTCATACATTTTCTCTCTAGTCTCCCTCTCATTCCTATCAAACCCTACTCACCCTGACCAGTCCCTTTCCCAGATACATGGCATTGGTTTTTATTTTGTGACCCATGTAGTTTGATCACAGAGACCTGTGAAACCACTGAGTTTGGATTATCCAGTGGAGTCTACCAGGGTCTTGGGTGGGAACACAGCTGAAGGTAATGACTCTACCCTTAAGGAATAGACCAACAGTGAGATTTAGGGTCATCTGAGCCCTTTCTGTCCATATCCAACTGGGTCCTCACAAGGACTGGCTTGTCAACAGTGTTATCATAGTCTTTTGCAGTATATGAAGCCTTTCTTTAGAATCTGTTTTCCTGAAATGCTTGCAGTAATGACATCTGAACTCCCTTTCAGTTAAAAATTATGAGGAACAACCAAGCACATTTAGATCGGAAACTCAGGATGATGACAGAAAAGAATTCTAATTAGTGGTTGCTCTGTCAAAATCCATTTCTCTCAGTTGTCCATTTTTTTTCACATGGCCATGACTTACAAGCAGATGATATGAAAGTAAACATAAATGACCTGAAGTATTTCAGCAGGAAATTCCTATGACTGATAAACACGTACAATACAAAATTAACAAAAAATTCAGTATCCCTCTTAATACAAGGGACAGACAGAGTAATGAAATAGTTATTTATTGGGAAAGGGAAACAACATATTTCACAATATTCTCAAATAATATAAAATATCTAGTGTTAACTCTAACAAAACAAGTTAAAGACTTGTGTGATATGAACTTCAAGTTAGTGAAACAAGAAATTAATTAAAGACACCAGAAAATGGAAAGATCTCCCATGCTCATGGATAAGTAAGTTTAACATAGTAAAAATGGCAATCCTAATAAATGTGATCTATAGGTACAATAGAATTCCCATTAAAACTCCAATATAATTTTTGATAGATCTTGTAAGAACAGTTTTTAGCTTCATATGGAAACACATAAAAAACCAGAATAGCTAAAAGTATTCTGAATACTAAAACATCTGCTGGAGATATCATCACTCCCTAGTTTCAAGAAGTACTTACAAAGCTATAGTAATTAAAATAGCCTTCTATTGTCACAAAAACAGACACATTGATCAATAAAATCTAATTAAAGACCAAAATATAAATTCAAACACCTATGAACATCTGAATTTTGTTAAAGAGGTCATAAAAACACACTGAAAAAGAGACAGCATCTATAGCAAATGGTCATCAAACTGAGTAGCTGTATGTATAAGAAAGAGTACATATACATCCATACTTATCACACTATACAAAACTGAAACCCAACTTTATCAAAGACTGTAGCCAAAAGTTTCTGGCTTGGCCTAGCCCTGAGGTCTGAACCTGCAGGCTGGTAATAACAAATGATCACACAAAGACTTTTATTAATTATAAACTGTTTGGCCTATGGCTCTGGCTCATTATTAACTACCTCTTATAACAATTCAACCCATTTCTTTTAATCTGTATATTGTCAGGTAGTGTGCCTCCATGGCTTTACCTATGACCCATTACATCTAGCTTTCTGGGCAGCAGCCGGCAGCATTTGTCTCTGCCTCCTCCCTCCTTATCTCTGCTTGGTTTTTCTGCCTGCCTCTAAGCTGCCTTGCAATATGCCAGACAACTTATTTCTTAACCAATGATAATACAGCACATTCACAGCATACAGAAAGACATCCCATCTCAAAAGACTTCAACATAAAACTGGGCACATTAATCAAGAAAGTAGATCAACATGTCTATGACTACTGGAAACCCACAGAGCCCTGACCCATAGCTGACTAAGAGGTAAGTGCCACCCCACCCAGGCCAAGTGGGGACCACAGTCTCTAGTCTCTGAAAACCAGTCCAGGGACACAGCCCTTGGAACCCCATCTCTACTCAGCTCCAGAATAAACCCAAACCAGCAGGAAAACCTCTTGCAAACCCCAGGGCTGAATCCCCACCCTATCCCCAACCCATGTCACCACACGGCAACCATGTTGACCTTTACAACATCACAGAACCCAGAGAACCCTGTCCATAGCTGACTAATAGCAGACTAAGAGACTAAAAGTAAACCACAGAGAATAGGTATAGAATATCCAACTAGCAGGAACAGATAGAAGTCATTCGGAAAGGGGAATGGAATAAATTGTTATGGGTGGATGGTGTTGCTGGGATGCGGGATTAAGAAGGGAGGAAGACAAAGTGGATTGAGTGAGGAGATGTGGGAAGAAGCAGATAAAATTTTAGATTGTGTGTGAGGGGTAATAAGGAAACCTAATAGAGTATAAACTTCCTAAAATATATACATATATGAAGGTGATCTAAATGTAGTTGCCAAATAATTCTATTGCCACCAAATGAAGCTTTCAGTAACAGTATTGGGTTACATCTATTTGATTTTTTGGCCTAAAGGTTCCCACAGGAACCCCCAAAAACTATTCAAGCTGTTGCTAATGGGTTACTTTCCATAATTTGACAAGGCCACATTGCTGAAGACAACCCCTATACAACTCATTGAACAGAGGGAAGTAGAATTGGTACTTACATAGAGCCTTCACCAGTATATGTTAGGGTGTTTAGTACAGGAAGGTGTTTTACATGCTATGAAAAGAGAATCATAAAATATCAACCCAGCTATAATCCCTTTGATCTATAATGGTATAGATCATTGACTGCAAGATGGCAGATGTGGGGATAACCAATAGTTTATTTGATTTGAGACCCACTCAGTGAGATGGAACTCATATCCAGTGCTGCCTGGGTAACCAATAATCAGAGATAAGATAGCCCAGAGACCTATGGTAAAACCAAATGCTATTTATTGGTCTAAAAAAGAAAATAACATAGTTGTTGATCTGGTAAAAAGCACCAATATCTTCATCTCACTGCTGAGGATCTTTTTCAAGTTAGCTTAACTCATGCCTCTAAGTTTAGAGTTGTGTTTTCACAGGTTTTAGTTTTGGGGATTTTCTTTTCTCTTTTCTTCTTCTTCTTCTTCTTCTTCTTCTTCTTCTTCTTCTTCTTCTTCTTCTTCTTCTTCTTCTTCTTCTTCTTCTTCTTCCCCCCTCTCCAAATTCTGGCTACTGTGGAACTCACTATGTAGACCAGGTTGACCTCGAACTCTCAGAGGTCCACTTGACTCTATCTCTGGAGTTCTGAGATTAAAGGTATGTGCCACCACAGCTGGGCTTTATTTTAACCATTAGGTAGAAAGTCATTGAGGAAGGTAACATTAAATTTCAAGTATTGATTCTTCTAAGTTGCTGCACAAACAGTATCCAGTGGAACGTTATAGTCTGTTTCTTAATATTCTATTTCTGTCATGGTTTGGGCATAAAATAAAACTAAATGTTCAAATGTTACAGTTCCATGCCTGACTGGTGGTAATAATTGGTAACTGACTAATCCTGCCTTCCTTTGTCTGCCATGCAGTGGCATAGGTGACAGAAAGATGCTCTTCCCCTTTTATCCATTATTGATTGCATCAAGTCAAAGAAGAGGTGGCTAGAGTGAGAATATCAGCCTTGACCCTCACCAGCTGCTGGCACATTGGAGCGCAGGTGCTGCACCCTACCTGGGCAGCATGCAAGATAAAGATAATTCTGTTATCACAGGTGTAGGTGAGCTAGCACTGAGAGCTTAAAAGCAAGAGAGCTGACCCCAGTTTGCCCACCCCCACGCTCATTCCTTAGAGCAGTCTGGAGAGAAGGCCCTGAATCTCTCCTGGGCAAAAACAGTAGAGCTGGCCCTGGTGAATGTGACTATGGAAGAGCCAGTTCTGAGAACCTGAGAGCAGGAGAACTGGCTTCATTCCTTGATACTGGCTAAATTGGGTGAGCAAACAGGACAGTGGTGTCAAGCTGGCAATGGTACTAAAGAAAGACTGGCAGGCTGACCAAACCAGCTACTACGCAGGCCCAAACCAAGACTATGATTTGGCCCATCTCAACCTTCACCTCATCTATGAATTCTTGGAGCATTTGAAGGGGATGAACCTAAGATCCATTGCTGTAGAATGCTCATAGGACAACAGGATAGTACATGAGGAACCCCAGTTAGATCTAATTATAGGTGGTGTAGCAAAAGCCAGAGGGCTCAAGCCAGACCAATGACTAGTGACAATAAACACTTGAAAGTAAAGATGAATGTAAGTTGGTTGACTTGGTGGGCTACTCTACAACTTCCACATGATTCTCTCTTTCTTCTTTTCTTTGGGGAAGGGGTGTTGCAAGGGCAGAGAGCAGATGCAAGGAGATAGGGAGATAAATGGGATTAGAATGCATGATGTGAAATCCACACCCCCCCAAAATCATACAAGTTGAAAATCTAATTTTCTCTCTTAAAAATTAAATACTAGATAAATGGATCATGTTGGTGGTAATGGTGACATTAGATAAACACATAATGAGCTGTTATGAATTCGTGCTTTTTTTTTCTTTAGTCCTGTTGTGTTTGCTTCCTCACCATCATGAGGTGAGTAGACTCCTTCATGATGTGCCTCTCAGAGAACCAGGGTGTTCTCCTTGACCTCAGGTTTATAGGAATGGTCTGACACCTCTGAAAGCTGAAGCAAACCCTTTCTACTTTAAATTGTTTATCTCAGGTATTTATAGAAGCTCAGATGAAGAAGTGGCCAAGCCTACAGCTGTGCTTTCAAAGAAAATTTTCTCATATTCATATTTTGTTTTGGTGAGTCTTGAGAGTGGATTTCTGAGCCTCAGCATAAAAATTGATAGTTACAATTATTTATTGTATGCTTTCCCTCTCTTTTCTTTCTTTCAGCAACTGAAAGAGCATTTTGGACACTGAAAGAAAGAATATTTTTACATATAAATGTGATAACCACCATCTCTAATTTGAACACAATGTGCAGGAAAATGAGCCATGTGGGAGGCAGCAACATTGCAGACTTTCTTCCCTCCTTTTGATACTTTAAGATTTTTATCCCAATGCTTTTTGATTTCTTTTTTCTCTACTTTCCCATATTTGATTTCTGTTTTAATGTTTGTTTGCTTAGTTTTGAGACATAGTCTTAAGTAGATCTTGTTTGCCTTTTTCTTTTCTCTGCAGTAGAAGTTGTCCTTGGACTCCAAATCCCTCTCCTCCATTCCCTCAGGGCATGGGCCACCACTCTCTGGATCAAACTCTGTGTTTTAAAAGTTTCACACATTCAGGTAACTTTTTCCTTTCCTAGGTAATAACTACTTGACCTGATGAGGCCATCTTTGAAGAAACAGAGACAACAGAGAGGATGCTGAGGTTGAGGCAAATGAATGCTGAGTCCCAGGAGTTAAAGACAGTTAGCCTTCAGGCCAGGGAAAAGCCCTGAGCACAGAGGAAGTGGGACAGAGATCTTAGGGCCTTCAGGGAAGGGCTTCCTCTCTTCCTATAAAAGCCATATTAACCTTGTTAAGACTTCACCTTGATTTTGTTAGCCTGCCTTTGAAGAATGACCTTGCTGGGCAAATAATAGCACCAGCTGAGTGGAAAGGACAAGAAATGCTTTTAAAACCAGATTCAGAACCTAGCATGGAACAATATGAAGGCGTTTGTTTCCACTCCTGCAAAAAGGCATCAAGGTAAGCTTTGTGGGTACTAATGTTGACGAAGAAGGACTTTGCTGTCTCGTGGCTAAACAAGCAACTATTTTCTTTGTGTTTGCTCTTGGAATAATTCATCCCCTCCCCTGCTTCCTTCCTGACTTTCTTTAATTATTCTTGCACTCCTAAACATGCTGTAGGAGACTGCCACCTCCATATCCTGACAGTCCATCAGCTTGGAAATCTGGAAGTTTACATGTATTAAGGATGCCGACCCTAGACCATCTTGTTCTTGGATCTGTGGGTACAGATGGAAAGGCTTTAACATCATCAGACCTGCAGCAGAAAGAGTAGTTGCTGTTCTCGGGTCACTTTCAATAGTTGAAGATTAAATTCTAACTATTAATTTCACAAACATGTACACTGCTGTGGAGTTCCTCAGTGTTATAGTCATTTGATTTAACCTGGGGAATATTGGATGTAGTATATATTTTAATATCTCTGTGTGTGTGTGTGCGTGTGTGTATGTGTGTGTGTGTTAGACACAGATGATGTTTGCATGGATAACTTGAGGCAGTCACTTGACCAAGGTCATGGAGCTGTAGTGTAGGCAGTTAATCTGTTGAACCATCTCACTAGTCCTGTGTTTAAAGCTTAGACTTCCCTTTCAAATTAAATTTTCTTTTTGGGGATTAGGAGAGTGTTTTGAGACAGAGTTCCTCTGTGTAGATCTAGGCTATTCTAGAACTCATTCTGTAGTCTGTAGTCCAGATCTCTGTAGTCAGAGATCCACCTTCCGCTGCCTCCTGAGTGCTGCGAATACAAGTTTGCTCCACGGCTGCCATGTAATTAAATTTTTCTTTTTCATTTTTAAAACATTTTAATCATACTCCTTCCTCACATCTTCAATTTTCTTCTTTCATCCACCTGTGTCTTCTTTTTTAAAAATATTTCAAGTTCAATTTATGCCATTCATAAACTTTGTGGTTATTTATTGGTCAACATGCAAGGGACTGCATTCTTAAAAAAACATTGAATCTCTCTCTTGCTGAAGCTATCAATTATCAATATGTCCTTAGCTGGCACTGAGATTTGATGCTCACCTCCTCTCTACATGTTAAATGTTTTCTAGCTTGAGTTGTTGAGGTCTTCTACATATATTATCCATATATATGCATAATACATATATCGACATACAGTATACATATTATTATGGAAAAAAATAATACATTACGATTATTACTTTGATGAACTCCTTTGTCCTTCTCCACTCTTATTCTTCCTGTGTCAAGCCAGCACTTTGAATTGTAAAACCAAGAATTTCTTTTTGCCTGCCTTTCCCCATTTGTATATGTCAGTGTCTAGCCTTCAGTTTCTAAGAGTCATTGTATTTCTTGTCAACTTGACATGTGCTATGGTCATCTGAGAAAAGAGTATCTCAATTCAGACAGTATCAGTTTCCTGATTGATGATACATGTGGAAGAGCATAAGCCCTGCTGCTGTTGCTCTTCTTGGGAAGGTGGTTTGGAAGTATAAGAGGAAGGTAACTGAAAAAGCCAAGGGGAGCAAACAGATATGTAGATTCCTTCCATGGTCTCTGCTTCAGTTCATATCTGCAGCTTCCTGCCCTTGACATCCTTTAATGATAGACTGTGATGGTAATACGTAAGATAAAAATAATTCTTTACTCTCCAAAGTGCTTTTAGTCATAGCTGAGGAATAAAAAGCAAACTGAGATAGTCATTCATGTGGGTGTGGCAACTTCTAATGTCTGTTTTTATTGTGAGTGTCCAAAGAGTCTCATAGCATCTCTAAACCATCAGCTCTAGCATCATAGAAAGTTTCTAGAAATGCAAACTTCTAATGTTTGTCATGAAGAACCAACATTTATGGGCTGCATTTAAGTTAGCTGAATCTCAGCATCCCCATAGAATGTGACTTTGCAATGTATATGTTTTAAGTTGAAGGGCATTTGAAAGACCTCAAGGTCTATCTTCTTTGCCCTTTTTATCTTCTTCCTCTGAGTTACAGAGAAAACAGAATTTCCTCTTCTCCAAGGTGGACCACAGAAGTAGGAATATTATTCGATTTCCTCTATCTCTTTATGTTTTAGTTGGCCATGGCAGAATTTCTTGACCTATTTTATCTAATGTAAGGCCATGATATCTTCCATCCAGAGAGGTCTTGCTCCTTGCCTAGAGGAAGAATGCTTTAGAGAATCTGAGAGTCTACTGAGACTTCTCTGGAATTCTTTCTTTCTTCTTTCATTCCTGTACAACCTTTTGTACCAATGCATTTCTACCTAGCTGACTTCTGTCAATGAATCAAAACACAAAAATAGAAAGATTCCCTTAGACTTTGGGACTAGATATCTGAAGGTTTCCATGGCAAGTAGATAAATTTGCTGTGTTTCTCTTTGTAACCCCTCTTTCATTGTTGTGGTGCCAGATACAGAAGAGACAGCAGTTCCATACCCATCCTCACGATCAACTTTTAGAAATGTTACTATGTGCCACTCTATCCCGTGAGTACATTGTGATGAGTTTTTTATTGAGACTATTGAGCTGCTTTTAATGTAAAGATAATATAAGGATGTTTAATTGTTGTAGCACCTGACATTTGGTGATGAAAAAAATGTATGGCCTTGAGCATTTTCCAAGGAGTCTTATTTGTGGGCTCTAGAATAAATTTTGTGTTGGACTTGCAGTAGATATCTCCATTTAGCTTCCATGATTAATCTGTATTCTGCAGCAAGAGATGAGATTCACAGATTCTTAAAACCCTCCTCAATCTCCAAACACACCTACCATTCCTCTTATTTTTATTTATTTATTTTTTGACATTCTAGTGGCAGTTAGTGGTGCTCAGTATGCATTTCTACAGTGACCAGTGGCATTTCACATCTTTTCCATTTGTGCAGCTTTCTCAATGTATACAGTCTACATTACTTCCCCTTTCTCTGAAGTGTGCTGCCTTCATCTCATGGACTTTTAGATACAGATCTTTGTTAAATATACGATATTTAACAAAATCTCCCTATTTTGTGTGCTATCTGGTAATTGTATTTCTGAAAATAAGCATTCTAAAATATAGACTAAAAACATGTCTTTTAACGTATTTTAGATATACTTCACCTTTTCCAACTGTTCACTCTCCTTTATTCTTAATGATACTTTATGTCTTGGTGTACCCATTTTCATATTGTTGTATATAAAATTTACTTGATGTTTGTAAAACCATGTAAAAAGTTTGGGACAGTTCAATATCCTGTAGCAAATCCACAGAAGCCAAAATTTAGAGTGTATGTCTTTATGTCTGTTAAATGCCACAATCTCTATGCCAATAACTGACTGCAGCTTGTCTTCAATAACAAATTGTGGATAGAAGAAGTGTAACACACCTGTGAAGAATGAGAGAGATTATTTAATAATGAGCTATTGTTTAGGTATACAGATAAAGATCAATTCATATTTTGATCTCAAGACATTCATAAAAATAGGCTCCAAAGTGAAACAAAAGTTAAATATAGACGTTCTAATGGTGAGAAAATAGAAGATAATGTTTGTGAATTTTTTGACATCTTTATGATAATGAAAATTTAAATGAGAAAATATGCAGATTAAACCATGTATAATTGAAAACTTTGAACTTAGAAAAGCAAACTGAATTAAGCAGTAAAAACTGAAACTTAAAACTATGTATCTTAAATATTTAAGATGTATGTCTGAATTAATACTTTGAGTATGTAAAGATCATGAATAGCCAAGAATGTGGTTACAGACTCAATAAGTAATGTACCAAAAGAGAGGAAAGAGAGAGGAAACTGAGAGAAAAGGAGGAAGCGGAAGAAGGAGAGAGAGAGAGAGAAGAAAGGAGGATGGAGAGAGGGAGGGACAGAAGCAGAGGAGAGGGTGGGCAGTAGAAAAGAAAATAAAAGACATTAGTAACTGCATACTCATTTTCAAAAGGTATTTTTAATCTTTATTTTACATGGATGAGCGATTTACCAGAACGTATGACTGTGCATCACATGTGTATAGTGGATACAAAGGCTGGGGGAGGGCATTGAATTCCCTGGAATTGTAGTTGCAGATAATTTTGAGCACCCACATGGGTGCAGAGAACTGAACCAAGGTATGCTGGAAGAGACACAGTGTTCTTAACCTCCCAGTCAGCTCTCCAGCCTTAGTTTTGTTATTGTTTTAAATAAAAAAATAAAAAAAACTCCTCAACAGTCATTTTTAAAAATTTAGTTCCATTACTGGAGAATATTTATGATCAAACTTAGTTTGAATTAAGAAGAAAAAAAGCCTTCCTTGAGGTTTCTATCATAGGGAGACATAAATTAAAAGAGGTGGCCGTCAAGCCCGTTCTCTGCCCATGCTACTGAAGAAATGAGCTTGGAGCGGTCTAGTCACAGTCCAGAAACAGCTTCACATCTGTGTGAAAAGAACACAAAGATGTTTTGGAGAACAGAGCAGCAGAATCTAGGGATGATTAACGGTTGTCATTAATGAGAACTAAATGTGAATGGAGAGTGAAGAGGATCCCACTCTCCACTAATTCAAAAGCATCATTCAATGGATTGACCCGGATCTAGGAATCCTGGCTAGAGTGAGTCTGACAAAGACGAATATAGCCCATTCCTGCCTTCAAGGAGCTTAAAATGGCTAGTTGACCATTTGAATAAAATATTATTGAAATGATTATAAACTTGGCTTCTTGAATAGTATTTTATTAAATTTGCCTAGAGCACTTCTACCCAGCCCCCTTGCAAATGCAAACTGTTTTTTACCTTGTGTGTGGGTTCTAATTCAAATAAAAAACTAAAGTTGATGATGATAAACGTGATTAGATAGCAATAGTGAAATCAAGTTACTTTGCAAGCATGCCAAGTTATGAAAGAGTGTATTTTCTAAATATTTGAAGCAAAAATGATATAATGTAATAATTCAGGCTCTTACAAAGTTAATCTGCAAGCTATGCATCTCTGTAGTGCTGCTCTGTGTGTATAGAAGGAAGCCTACCAATGAGCTCCTCATTCCTCTGCCTTTGGGAGGACAGACCAAAACATCAAGGAAGGAGAAATAAGGTGTGTTTAGTTTTTGCATCACTCCAATTTCCATAAGGACAGTCGCTTCAGGAAAAGTCGGAAGTGAGTATGTTCATGTGGTACTAAGGACATCAAAAGGAAATTTGTTGTTTGCGAACCATTACCATAATTTCAATTGTTTCTTGCTGGCAGCACGCAGGTCATTTTCAGCAACCTCTGTTTCCCTTTGCAATTGTATAGTGTAGTTTATTGCCGTTTTTACCTGAGGAGATGTTTCACATTGTGAAGCTTCTTTTCCTTTTTGCAAGGTACAATCTTTGTTTTCATAAAGTGTTATATTTGGGATATATCCATAAGTATTTGTGTGTATGTGTGTGTGTGTGTGTGTGTGTGTGTGTGTAATTAGAAGTAACATTTCTAAATGAGATACAGAAATACGCTCTTTCATTATAAAACAACAACAACAAAAAATCCCTTTCATGCATCATGTAACTGATGCTTAGGGAAATTCCATGACAAATATTCACCCATTGTTTTCATAGTAATCATCGCATCGTGAAATTAAAACTGTTTCAATACCAAATGTCTTTAAAACAATTACCCAGCAATGAAATCACTTTATATTTTCTTCTAAAAGCAGGTTGGATGATATGTACGGTTCCCTGAAAAAAGATGGCTGAAATTTTGATTTAGCTCCCCAGGTGCCTTCATTAAATTCACTTTTCAATTTCTTCCATTGGTTCCTAGAAATCTAGACACTGTATTGAAGGTGTAGGGTGTAGGCAGGTGAATAGCATTCTTCTTGATCAAGAATAGACCTGTCCCCTCTCCTTACCCAGCTTCCCCTTTTGTGCCTGTGTGCTCCATAACAGTCTTTGAAAAGACAGTCCCAAATTGCATCGACATCCCAAATCGCAGGATTAATGTGTCTACGAACAGACCTCTTATGCCTCCAAAATGAACTACTCCTTGCTAATTTCTCTTCAAGACACCAGCTTAATTGCATTTTAAACAAATGGGCTGCTTTGCTGGCCAACTTTTAAATGAGATAACAGCACTGTTCACTCTCCAGCAGTGATGAGTGCCTCGCAGTAGATTCAAAACTCTGTTCAATAGCAGGTTTAATCTCACACCAGCAGATTTACTGCAAAATAAACTGCCACTGAGATCATAATTAGTAAAACAACAACAACAAAAACCCAACCTACTAAATATTATTTTCCAAAGCAGCAGGCAATGTTTTAGCGGAAATTTTCAGCCCTGTTCTTTGTGTGTTTTATTGATTTTATGTATGATATTGGGAATTCACGCTATGATTTAAGGTAATGTTCTTTTATTGATTATGTAGGCAGTTGTTTCTCCATCCAGTATGAAAATGATGCTCTGCTTCTCAGAGTCTGTGACATATACCCCTGGGAGATGACAGTGTGACTCGCTTTTAATGTTTCTTTCATTTCTACTTTTTAAAAGCATATTCAATGTTAAAAAACCAAGAGCCAAATAAAAAATAAGAGCTTTAGAATCTATCTGCTCATAATTTTCTTTGTTGCAGCTATCAATGGCTGATTGTGATTCAATGAAAACCCCGTTCAAGAAACATATGTTGCACAAGGCGTACTTTGCCTGTTGTATCTAAACAAATATTAATGAGGTAATATGAAAGATTAGAGAAAAAAGGTCAGGATGTACTTATCTCTGACAAAGCTCTACTCTTCTAACATTCCTGTTTATCTTACATAATAGTAAGATGCATCATAATGGCATACCAAGGGGCTTGTTTTTCATAATTGTCTCAAATACATGTACAAAAATTTGTGCTACATGCTTTTAAAGTGGCTTGCTTCAGAGGTGAACAAAAGCTTTTAAGTTCAAGTGGAGAAAAGTATATATTACATATCTGTCTTTACATACCATGAACAGATTTCAGGAAATTTTCCTGTTGTTTTGTAAGCATATAAATATGCACCAAGTGATAGTAAAGTAAAATGATAACAAAGAAGCTTCACAAACAGCCTCTGTAAATTGAAGCTGTTTGCTTTTTCCAACAGTTTTTCAGCCAAAGTTGTATTCAGCAAGCCTGCCAGCTCACCTTCCATCACTCAAACACACAGTAATGGCATGTGAGGCTTGCTTTATTTCTGGCATTAACCTTTTGATAATGAGTGTTACATCAAATGGAATTTGAGGAATCTAATGGTACTGCTGTGCAGTTTATTTTTTTAAGACACCCAAAGTAAATTAAACCTCAGTGAATCAAACATCATATTCACAGACAATTTCAGTCTTAAGAAAATCCTTAAAAAGCACCAATTTATAAATAAAGCTTTTAACTATAGTTTTTCTAGATAATGATTAAAAAATTTGCTCATTTTCATTTTTTAACTTGATTCTTATTAGTAAAGAAAGGGAAAGAAAACCCTTCGGCTCTGTCCCCTGCCCAATTACTCTGCTATTTCTAAATCACAGACCCTGAGAGTTTTAGAGGTCCATGGTCACAAGAGTTTCCATAATTCACAAAAGAGGAATGTAACATTCAGGAGAATTATGTGATAAGCTGGGGGCACATTTTTCATTTGCTTCATCTGTTATATGGTGAATGTTTATTCCTTTATCATACACCCAAGACTTTCCTCAGAAAACACTCTGCTGAATGGGATTTTAAAGTTGTGGTTCTTAACATGCTGCCAAAACATGTCCAAAGGATGGTCTTCTGACAGATGTTTTGCAGGATTCTGTTGACTGTCCCAAAAATGATTTCAGCCCAAGCCCTGTGTAAATAAGCATTTTCATCAGTGATATTTGCCACCTTTGCTAAAAACGGCAAACACATAAATTGCTTTCATTTCTAAGTATGTGAGTTTGGGAAACTCCATTTTTAGTATGATACAGAAAAACATCTTGATCCTCAATTATCCTCCTGCCTCTTTGAACAAATTCTCCCTGTCATTTCCAATACCAGAGACAAATTTTCTTGATCTAGGCAAAGGCATGTCTAACCTGTGAGTCTCACGATAGCTGTGGATATGGCCCAACACATGTGTAGATGGTGGTGTCATGTTGGGTTTTCAAAAGCTGGATACCCCTTAATAGTAATTCATATAAAAGGAAGTACAATTTTACTAATTTGACCTGTTAGTTGCTCATATAGGACATACAATGTGGAAGACACTAGATGCTGAAGTAATACTATAACACTTAATCCTCATAGCTAATATAAAGTCAGTATTATTTCAGTATTTTTTAGGTGGTCTTTCTGCTTATAGGTGAAAGACCTGGAATTTTAGCTTATGAATCCTTCCATACTTTGTGCCACTAACATTGTGCAGAGCTGTAGCAGCACAAGTATAATTTCAACCTCACTCTTTACCAACCCATCTGACAAACACTTTCTCCTACTTGATCATTTAACTCTCAGAACAGTTTTGAGGCAAGAACTCACTTCTCTTGAGTGCACAGATGAGAAAATGGTGATGACGCAAGGCATAGGACAGACACAAAGACAAGAACCTGAAATACATCCTTTGTGAATATAGATCCTAGAAGAGTGCCTAGTTTGTACACAGTGCCCAATGAAACACACACATTAGGATATGTGTATTTGACTGATTACACAGTGCACTATAATAAGTATATGTTATATTCTTATTACATATATAGGAAAACATATACTTTTGACCAAAGAATTGCCTAATATTTATGTGAAGTTTCTCCGGTATTTCTATTTTAGAAATGAGAAACTGAAAGTGGAGGTTTAGAAAGAAAAAAATACAACAAAATTTGTAAATCAACTAAACTATTGAATACTTGTAAATCGAAGTCTGTTGGTTTTCAAAGAGATTATTTTCCAGCATATTCCCAACCCTGCTAGATAGGCTCACCCTGTAGTCTGTATGTAATGATCACATATTCCTAAAGAGAAGTGCTTTTTATAGCACTCCCCTTTCTAGAAGGGTAGGGGCAGAGGTTTAGACCATCTAGGATAACTTAGCTAGGAGAGATTATTCTGTCTGCTGGAATTCAGGTGAAGACTGGAAGCGGCCATTTGCACATTTGAAAACCTCTATTGTGTGGGTCATGTTGGAAGTATATGATGTTGCCAGAGGAGAATGAAAGAAAATGGTACAAAAAAAAAAATCACTCACATTGAGTGAGTGCTTCTGTGAGTCAGGAGTCAATTATATATATAATAACATATATATATAATAACATATATATATAATTGACTCCTGCATTCCCTCTTAAGATAGGCAAGCAATTTCATATTTGGACTCAATGAACATGGTACATTTTCTCTGATTAAAGTCTCGCATGGTCATTTCTGCTATACAGAGGAGGGAAACAGAGATAGCAGAGAAAGAGATGGAGCTCAGGACACAGAGTCTGAATTTGGGTGGCTCTGAAGCTTACTCCTTTGGAAACCTTCCTTATTGCTTTCTGAACCATCAGGCTGTTTTATGTTTGGGCTACTATTCTTGAAAAGGGGACATGGTTGAGAGCACTTACTGCAGGAGAGCATTACCACATTTCTGCTGTAACTTTCTGTGTTTATACGACTACATTTTGAACTATTTTAAATTAATATTCTTCACATGCTCTGGAGTCAGTCTTGTGGTTGCACAAGATCTAATGTGAACAGTTTTTAATTCAAATGGTTAAATGTACTTTTTCCAGATTTCCCTATCTTTCTGACCCATGAGCTACTAACCCATGATGACAACGAGGCTAAAGTAGTGTTTGGCCAAAGTCTTCCTTTCAATGGGCTTCTTCAGTACATTTTCCTTTAGCTGTAGAATGTTTTAAGGTTTTGGCAAAAACATTTAGTTCAGAGGCAGGAACATTGTTTGGCAAAAAAAGGCATTTATTACCAACCCTTGTGTTCCAGCCCTGCGACCCACATGGCAGAGGGTGAGAAGAGACTCCTATGAGTGTTACCCTCTCCTCCCAATAATATACATGAAAAGACACTTATCCAAATGATTGTAAAAAATGAATAATTCATATGGTCTTCTGCTTTTTAAAACTAACTTTTAAGTAGTGTAAATGAAAGCTGCATGCAAATAATTCCCTAGAGGAATCAGTTCCCCGCCTCCTTTCACAGTTCCATTTTGGTCTTTAATCTCTGAAGCAAGGCTTGCCAGTTCTGCGTCGATCAGGCCATATTCCTCCACTCTTCCTCAGCTGGACAGGGCTGTTCTTCAGAATCCATAATACTGGCTCTTTCCCATTGAGAAAGGCCTCTATAATTTAAAGACTCCATTATGCAATGGGACTTTTGATTAGAGAAGCTTAAAAGTTTCCTGTGAAAAGAAATGGGATTGCAGGCAAAATAACTAATCACAGATGATCTGATTTCATCAGGATCTCTCGAGATCAGCACAGTTTTGTTTGTTCTTTATACAAAAATCCAAACAAGACATTAATAAAAAACATTAGTTCTTCAATATTTTATCAAAATAGTCTCAATGAGAATTTCTAGTTGTTTATCAGCTTTGATCCATCTTCCTTTCTCACTGCCTTTTCTCATCCCTCTTCCAACAATAGCTTACCAACACCAATGAAGCAGATAATGTGAAAAAAAAAATATAGAAAATCCACACTGGATTCTTGAGGTGAGTGTTATGATTTATGTATTGTAAAGCTCCTTTTATGTTTAAAAGACAGGATCAATTATTAAAAGGGTATAAATTTCTAATTGTTCCTAGATAAACTTTCATAGTTGTATTTGCTCTCACTAAAAAAAAAAAAACGAAAGCTATTTCAGATCACTTTTACAAAAATGAATACTACACATTTGGTATTCATTCCAGATAGTTGAAAAATGTTGTAAGAGCATATTAATTAATCTTATAACTACAGAGTAATATTTACATTTTCATCCCATGTAATCTAATTTAGAAAACTTTAAAGCTGCTCTTTAAAGATACTGATAAGATGGCTCAAGAGGAAATTATTGATCATGAGGTCACTGATAATAAAAACAGAGTAGATAGGATATATATTGGTGGTTGTGATGGTGCAGTCTGGTAGGATTGCTAAAGTAGGCAGAGGTAGAAGAATCATGAGTTTGAAGTCAGCATGGGCAATACAATTAAAAAGAAAAAAGAAATAAAAAGATATATTTCAATCATGTAAATCATACTATTTCAGTTGTGAGGGTATTTTGTATATTAATATTACATATCTATTCATATAAGTTGATATTCCTGCTATTCTGATTCATTTACTTTTTATGTAATGTGAATAATTGATTATCATGTTCCCATTAGAATGCTCTCCCAACTAGATAGTTCCTATTTCAGCTATGTCTGTCCTGCCAGAGAGGTGCAGCCTATGTGCCCATCCTGTATGATTAATATCCAGTTAAATGTTGCTTTCTCGATGAAAGCTAGAAGGGCTTGGTCAGAAGTTATACAGACGCTTAAACAGCATGGATGCCAAACCAGAATACTATACCCGGCAAAATTATCAATCACCATAGATGGAGTAAACAAGGTATTTCAGGACAAAATCAGACTGCAACAATATCTATCTACCAATCCAGCGCTACAGAGAGTATTAGAGGGAAAACTCCAACC